>CANYLF010457601.1:0-19174 GCA_948193215.1 Bocquillonia castaneifolia
GGCAGTCAGGTTAACGTTGAAGAGGAGGAAGAGGAGGATTCACCTGCCAGTGATATTACTGATTCAGGTAAGTATAACCTTTTCTTCTTAAATTGATTTTGAAAAGTGTTTCATGTCCCAAATTAGGACATTCAATGGGAATATTTTGGTCTCTTAATTTAAGTTTATTTATTTTTGCAATACACATTTATTAATCATCAATTTATAATTTATCAATTTTTTATTTACAATATATACAAACACCCTTATTGGGATGTCCCAATTTAGAATGTTAACAATTATTGATTTTTTTTATCTTGTTTATAGTATTTTGGTAAGTAATTGAGTGCTTAATTAATTTTTATGTTTGGTTTCGGAAATTGTGATCAAGGCTCTGTTTAATCTGTTATTACTATTATTATTTTTTTGTCGTTTAATTTTTTGTTTTGTCGTCAAAATTCAATTTTTTTTCCAATACTTTATTGATCAACTTTTTTCCTCGTTTTATTTCTTTTAATTTCATTTTACCTTTATGCCAAAAAAATCATTAGTTTTCACTTTTCAGGCTGATATTAGTTTAGAGCGTTTGGTAGCCGAGAAAGCGAAAATTATACAATAGTGTTCACTGCGTCAACACAGCTGTATTTGTTGGTTAAGTTAATTTAATAATTATTATTCTTTTAAAGGCATATGATACATATTAAAAAAAATATTTATTTCACCCCGTTTTCTGGAATTAATCATATTTTATTCTGCTTCAGATCTCAATTTCATAAAATTTCAAACCTTTTGAGCTCAACATTAGTTTAGATTTAGAGGGATTGTTAATGTGTGTGCATACATAATATTTTTGTTCTTTAATTCTTCAATAGAATCCTAAGAATTTCAGGGCTTTCTAATTCTTTTTGGGTTTATTAGTTTAATTTTATGAAATGATTTTTTTTTAGGAAATTAAGAAAAGTGAAAAACAAAAATTCTACCATCATTTTGTTAAACCTTTAAATATGATGGTAAACTTTTTTTTAAAAAAATATAGAACAGTGTAGAATAATAAAATTTATTTAATTTAATAAAACTATTTTTAGAAAATAATAGTTTTAGTAAAACTAGAAAACATTAATTTAGATGTAAATTGAAAGGGAAGCGATATGCGTGATGTAAGTGTAAGTGGACCGATATGTATATGATGTTGATCTCGCTGATTTTTTTTTTTCTAGATTTTCTAGAGGTTTAAGTGGGGTTTGAGCACTCTCTCTCAAAAAAAGAAAAGTACGATTTTATTATTCCCCCACTCCCACTGTAGAGACTTTTTTTTTTATGTCCCATTTAAGAAGTTTCACTTATATTTTTAATAATATTTTTAGTTCAATCTTTTTTTATCCTTTAATTTTAAAAAACATTTTATTATTGTTATAAATATTTTATAAAGCATTCACTAATAGGGGTAAATAAGAAAAAAATAAAAACGCATTTATATCTTAACATGTGTGAAAATTAAAGTGTATCTTTTAAAATGGGAGGGGAGAGTATTTGGAGATGTGAAAAGTGGTTGTGGGAAACTGATACGACGGTTAATTTCGGGAATAGCAAATACCCTTGCGTTTGATATACAAATATAAATACGTGGAGATATTTGCAATGATTTTGTTACAGGTGGCGTGTGATAGCAAGCGTCCGATCCTTTTACTTTGACGTCATGGCTGCTCTTTTGAAGGTTCCAAATTCCAAGTGGCGTGCGTTAGTTGAGTTGAGCCTTTGACAATCTCTCTTTTTAGGGGGTTGTTGATATATGCTAATCCCAAAGCTATTAATGACTGACTCGTTATGAGTAGACTCGTTTGTCTTGACCGAGTTGACGTGTCAACTCAATGGTCCATTGGGTGGGCGACCCAAGGAAGGTGGACGAAAATGTAGTGTTTGGTTAGCCGGATAAGCCGATTAAAGATTCGAATGTTGAATGGTAATGAGAGCTTTGTTGGCTTATTCGGTGGTACCATGTGGTACAAATTTGACGGGGACAGGTTTGTCACAAATGGGACAAACTATGTTTTCCCTACCGTCTGGGAAATATAAAAAAAAATTGGGTGGGTGTAGCTGGCTGCTGTTGACTCGTGTGAATTTCGTGATCAAAATATATAGCTGAGGGATACCATAAGTAATAAGGCATTGAAATACTAATTATTACTACTAAGGTGTGTAATTATTAGAAAATTATTATATCATACATTAAATGATGCACCTCACAATACATGCCTGTGATGGTATGGACGTGGCAGAATTACAGGTGATTTCTATGTTCGGTTGTGATCTTGAGCTCTAAAATTATTTGTCCCCCAATAAACCCTCTACTTATTGCCTGGAGCCTTAAATGGTGTCATAAAAGCACCGTTTTCCTTCATCTTGGAGACTTCAATAGAGCACTAATCAACAAAACCAATGCAGTGTTCCTAAAAACTAGCATCTTTCTTGGGGTCTTAAATAGTGTAATACTATGATCTGAACAGTGATAGAACTTGAGACGAGGAAAAAAAATATGATCTGTTCTGATATATGAAAGTTTTAATGGATACAAATGGACTTCCTGATTTCTGTGATTCATTGAAATGAATATCAACATCAGAATCTTTTATATTGGTAAATTATGATCATAAAGTTCCTGATCAACTGTTGTAGTAACTAGATTTTAATCAGAATTTTCTTTTGGCCTCGGTACTTCGTCACGGTCATGCCTTCAATAATAAGTATAAGCTCGATAATGTTGCAATTACATATTCATTCTTTTAAATGTTCCAAGATAACTGTTATTAAAATCCACTCATTGAGAACAACTTCATTTTTTTCATTTGGAATGCAGGATCTCAAGAAGTACAGCCCATTGGTGAGAGCATTGATGATGACATATGTTCCAACCATGAAGAGTGCAATATGCGACCTGATCAAATCAAGTTGACAAAAGGTTTCAATGCCAAAGAACAAGTGAAAGGCCACATGGCGAGTTCTCTAATTCAAAATTTAAAAACATTCTTTCCTTAGAGAAAGTTGGAATTCAGAGACTAGATATCCCTTTAGTATATGCTGTTAAAAAAAATAAAAAAGGCAGCCGGCTGTTACTGATTGAGAGTAATTACAACTGGCAGGTGAATGTTGTGAAAGGTTTAAAGTTATATGAGGACGTGTTCACTGAATCTGAGCTGTCTAAGTTGATCGACTTTGTTAATGAACTTCGAATGGCTGGTCAGAATGGGGAACTTGAAGGTGGTCATCTCTCTTTTGTTTTACTTCTGTGATTAAGGCCATTTTAAAAAATTTTAATTCACATGAGTGATAACAAGTTTGGGATTTGCCTGATGTGCTAAAGTCACTTCACCTGTTTTCAAAATTAGAAAGACATTGATTATTAGTAATCTTTTCATCTCTTGGCATTTGTTTGAAATGTCACCATTTTGTTGCTTAATCTGTTTTGTTCCTTATAGGACAATTTGAAGGCACAGTGCTGGCGCAGTTGTGCATCTCTTTTTGAATGTTTTCAACTGAATCCTTCAATATCAGCTGCCTCTATTTTTCTTGCTTTCCGTTTTAGTTCTTAGTGCACTTTGGTTATACGCAACTGTGAGAGAGAGAATTTCACTGACAATCTAATTTTTTTATGATTGATAGAACGTTCATGAGAACTAAACTTAGCTTAATATGTTGCCTGCAGGTGAAACATTTATTTTATTCAACAAGCAGGTGAAGGGAAACAAGAGAGAGCTAATTCAGCTTGGCATACCCATTTTTGGACATTTAAAAGAGGACGCTACAAGCAATAACCAGACAAGTAACTATTATCTTATGTTATCATATAGATACCCCGTTTATCCTCAAAACTTCCACGTCTCACTGCAATTCCAGGTAATTCATAGTTTCTCTTTGACTTTTGCAGGCGGCATAGAACCAATTCCAGCACTTCTTCAAGGTGTGATTGATCACCTCATTCAGTGGCAACTAATACCAGAATACAAAAAACCAAATGGTTGCATAATTCATTTCTTTGATGAGGTATCTTTTCTTCCAATAGACCCTTTTTTTTTCATCATGTTATTAAGAAGCAGGAGCATGAGTTTGTAACGTGTTTGGTTTTTGGATCTCTTCCAAAAACTTTTGATTTTGGATGCAGGACGAATATTCACAGCCTTCCCAGAAGCCACCCCATTTGGAACAACCGATCTCTGCCCTTCTTCTATCTGAATCAAAAATGGCTTTTGGACGTACTCTTGTGAGTGATAATGATGGGAATTATAGAGGTCCCCTCATGCTTTCATTGAAAGAAGGGTACACACTACACACAAAGTTTCTTTAAACTGATTTTGCACATTTATCTCTTACTATACACTTTTTTTCACATGCTGATAATCTAACTATAAAGTGGCACTGCATCTACTTTGTTTTCCGCAACTTATGTCAGTAACCTCCTCTAAAGCTGTTCACTGGAATTCTGTTTTCTAATCTAAGTTCCGGCTATCAATCCCCAAAAGGCGAAGCACGATAAAAACTCAAACTTCATTGCATATCCCCAATCCACTCGTGATCCTCTTATCTTCATAGGCACATGCTTTGCTCTGTAATAATTTTGTCCCAATAAAGTGATTTTCTTTATCCGTATCTATGAAGTAGTTAAAGTGGGCATCTAAGTATATCCCATTCTTTTGCTGCCATCAGTAGAATAGTTGATACTTATCACTGAAATTTGCTTTATTAGAAATCTTTGTCAAGTCAGTTCATTTTTTCTAGAATTGCAATTGATGGTATACAGGCTGGATTATGACTTGATTTTGGCAATCTTCTAGGTCCCTTTTGGTCATGAGGGGAAACAGTTCTGATATGGCAAGGCACGTCATGTGTCCATCTCCAAACAGAAGGGTCAGCATCACATTTTTTAAAGTGCGGTCGGATGCCTACCAAGGTCAGTCACCACCTAGTAGTCCCATGGCTGGCGCCATGACCCTGTGGCAACCTGCAATACCAAGCCCATATGCGATGCATAATGGAGCTCTTGGAGGGTATGAGGCAGCGGATGGCATGCCCAAATGTGGAGTCCTTCGTGCTCCAGTGGTCATGCTAGCTCCAATACGCCCCATGGTTTTGAGTCCAAAAAGCATGCCTCGTGGTGGTACTGGAGTTTTCTTGCCCTGGACTGTAGGATCAAGAAAGCCTGCAAAGCATCTTCCGCCACGTGCGCAACAAGGGCGTCTTCTCGCTCTGCCTTCAATTGAAACTCATGTAAGAGATTCTACTTCAGAATGCATTGAAGGAAAATAGGCATGATGTGCTACACTGAGGCAGTCACGAGGCCGAAGTGATACAAGTCAACAATATAGGCAAAAGCATCTCTATCTCATTGTACAAACAAGGCCAGGGACTGCCAAAAGAGTTTGTTTTTTCTAATTCATTTCTTCCTTTTCATCCTCAGTGAAATTAGATTCTAATGTCTGTCAGTACACATTTCTGTGATGCCAACCATGTAGGGCTTTAGCCTTAGGGGTTAGTTGAGCTTTTTAAGTCTGAAGAGTGTGAATCAGCTCTTTGTAGACGGCAGAATTTTGTAATTCATATTTGAACTTTCCCATAGACAAATGATTGTGCAGGAATTTTTTGTTTGATCTTGAAAAAATTGATTGTGCTCCCACTGCTCTGGTTGTATGTTTTGGATTCCCTACTGTAATGCATGTCCAGCGAGTTCTGTCTGTACAATATAAATTCAGATGAGCCTTTTTCCCTTCCGCATGGATTTAAGGTTCTTCCACTCTTTTTAGTGGCATAGGATACTTTTCAATTGGTTGAGAGTGGGTGTCATTTTAGATTCAGGCCCGTTTTTTCTCAGCCTTGACGCTCCTCCTTTTCCACTGGATGAGAAATTTCTATGGAAAATAGATTCTGGCTCCCCTTTCCTCTTTCTGATCTGTGGAAAATCATGTTTTCTTAGCCTCAACTCCAGCGTTTCCCCTTTCCCATTATCATTCACGGTTTGAAGGGGTGGGGTGTATTTTTGGTAATTATCTGTTGTATTCTATTTTGCAATAGACCCCCTTCTTGACGAGGGCTCAAAAAATTGACTTGTACATTGCCTCTTTACCGCAATCCCAGTCATCAGAAACATCCTTTCCGATGCCAATATGCATACTTGGAAGTGAAAAAGTTGTTAAGCAACAGGGCACAACTTCATCCTGGAACTAAGCATAAACATGATGCAACGAAAATGAGCATCAGAAAACCTTACAAAATTGAAAATTGTAGAATACGTGAAAAGTATAGGGTGATTAATCCCTAATCATTGCAACACGCTGAAGCACTGCAGTATCTGAATTTATAGAAGCCATTCACAGGATTAGGATACAAATACAATGAGCCCATCATTCAGCTGCTCTAGATAACTTCATGCTATCAAGTATAATGACACCCTCTGGCATTATCAATGCATCTGCGGATGGTAACCCAGGAATGTACATATTATTGAAACTCCCAAGTCCTGAATCAGACATTCTCCTACCGGCAAAGTTTTTAAAATTAGCCAGATTAGGAAGTAATAGTATCCAGACTTGCTACAGTTGAGATTTTGCAGAAAATTCAAGCTGCAAAGGGCTCGATCAATTCAAGTACATAAACATACAAAAGACCAATTAGTTAAAGAATAGGAGCTTTACCAAGAACAAATTGATGAAATGAAATGTTATTATAGACACGTTTGTTTCAACTTCAACTGGCACAATCACAGATAATATTTGCACTTTGAAGGGTACAATATTGAAATAAAAAAAAAAATGTTCCTCCTTAATCTATTTAACACTTGAACAAGCAAATATGAGGTAAATCAGACAATGTAGTCGCTAAAACCTTAGCAGTTGCTTCAAGCTCTGATTGGTTCATCATCATCTTCAATATCCCAACTCAAATCCTCCTCTTCTTCTGCAGCACTCAACCGCTTCCGCAAATCAGCCTTATTTGGACTATCGCTGTTACTCACTTTCTTCTCATCAATGCTGCTCAAATCCTCAATTTCATCCCAACCAAGGTCTTCTTCCTCCGGCATTGAGGGGTGGCTTGAAATTACCGAAACATCACTATCTTTTGAAGATTCCCCATTGTCACCTTTCCCTTCTGATCCTATTTTGGCATCAGATTTTAATGCCATCACTTCCTTACTCTTCTCCAAATCCACTTTCTCACTACATACATTTTCATCACTGTCATTTACTGTCTTCTTCTCTCCCTTCAATTCCTCCTCCTCCTTGACATTCAAAGTTTCTTCAGACTCTCTATTAGAGACATCACTCTCTACAACTTCCTCATGTTTAGGACCCAAATCATCATTTTTCTCCAACCTAACAGGCTTCTCCTCCTCTTCCTCATCATCAACATCCCAACTCAAATCCTCCTCTTCTGCCGAAATGGCCCGCTTAACCAGATTAGCTCGCAAATCCTCAGCTTGCTTAAGCTTAAAAACCTTATAATAATACCTACACCAAAATGTCGCCTCATCAACATTACTAGGCACAACCCTTTTATACAAACTCCCCATAGCACCATTCTCTTCCATCAACCACTCAAATTCATTTCTTCTCTCTTCCAAATCAAACCCTAATTTCCACTTGTTAAAATCATCAACATCCTCAGGCTCCTCACAATATGTATTCACATCCCCTTGAATCGCTCTCACCTGTGCATCAAACCGACTATAAGGTTTCGAATGCAAACTCTGTTGACTTGAAATACTTCTCTCATTGTTATTATTGTTATCAGATGAATCAGATTCATGATCATCAGATGCCAAGATTGCATCTTTACCTTGAGAAATGATCTGGGCCGTCCCTTTTAACACTGAACTACCAATTTCATCAATTGCATGACCCACTGTTTCAAGAGATCCATGGGCTACTTCGATTTCTTTCTTTAGACCCGAACTGAATTCTTTCAGATCGCGACGGTAGATTTCGATTACAGATTCGGATTTTGTTGTTATGGTTTTGATAAGGCCACCAAAGCTCCACGCTGAAGCCGTTTCGTCGGCGTTAGGGTTTGGTGGTGGTTGTTGTTGTTGATTGGGTGTGGAGTTGAGATCTGAATCGGGATCATTGATATTAGTGGATTCGGGTTCGGATTCAGATTTTGGAGAATCAGGTTCGTCAGCGAATACTGATTTGAAGAAATTCATATTGGAGATAGATTAGGGAAATGGGTATCACTGCACGCAAGTGCCTCAGAGTATACAACCATAAGAAGAGGAGAAGACGAAGAAGGTGAGAGGTCTATTTCTGCATCTCTAATACGATGTCGTTTTTATCTTTCGCTTTTTTTAAAAGATCGTTATCATCATCAAGTTTTTTAATAAGTGGCAATTTTTTAAAGCATTATCAAATTATTCCTTTTTTTTGTCCAATTTATTCCATTTATTTTTCTTATGTTTTATATAAAAAAATAATTATTTACACTAGATTTTGGTTCTCACTGGTAATTTAATTTTTATAATATTTACATTTTAAATTCTAAATTATTATGTTATCAAATATCTTAGTGAGTACCTTCATCTCTTAACTAGAAAAAGTAAATTTATTTTCTAAATAATAATGATCTTATTTTTAGATTAAATACAAATATTAGAGTGGTAAATAACTTTATCGAATTCTAAGACAATTCAATTTTCAAATATTTTAATTTTAAACGTAAAAAGCACTGATTTAACTACACTAATGTGTTGTCTCAATGACAACCAAAAGGGGTGAATTGGTTGATAAATTAAAAAATAAGAGAAATAAAAAAAGAATAGATTAAGAGACACAAGGATTTATAGTGGTTCAGGTATTAACTAACCCTACACCCACTCTCCAATTTTACAAATTGGGTGTTCCACTAAACAAATAAGGAATACAATAAGAGTTTTCTTAGCTTACTCACAATTTAAGTGTTTTTCAAGCTCACACCAAACTTATCAAGAGTTTTAAGGCTCACTCACAACCGAACTCAAGTGTTTTTACGGCTCACACTCAAAATCCGAAACCCTAGTGCTTTCAAGGTACACACTTAAACATTTTCCTTGTGTTTTAGTGTCTCTCACACAATACAATAAACAAATTGAAAATTATAAGAAGAAGAATGGAGGTTTTTACTTACTATTACAACATAAATTCTCAAATAACTTATGAATATTGTAACTTTTAATTGGCATTCTTTCTTCAAGCTTTTGTGTTTTGTTGATGTCTCAAATACCTTCTTTTATTGGCAAGAAATCAGAAATGATCGTTCTTAATCAACCAAGAAATTCAAAGTTGATTGGTGAGGCTCCATTCTTCAAGGCTGTCAGCTTGCTTGATAAATGTATCATGTCTCCTTCAAAATTCAATATCTCCAGCTATACTCATTGAAAAATTGTGATTTTTTTTTTGTTAGAAATTAGACATCCATACCTTTTCAACAATATATAGCTCGTTTTCTGGAAGTTTGTATGTTTTTTTGCAATAATTCAAACAATGGATGCCTAAAGCATGTGACTTTCAGCTAAAGCAGTCTATATCAAAACCTGAATATCTGCTTGTAGAAAATTCAAAATGCTTCATTGTTTTTTGCATTGAAAAGTAAACTTACAGGGCTACAACTCCACCAAAATTCACGTTTAAATGATTTTTCTATAATGTTTGGCATAATTTTGAATACAACATATGTGTGCAATCCCTTGTCTCACATTATAACCATAAATCACTTAAAATTTCATATCTTTAATATTTCAACTCCAAAATTAAAATAAAAAATTTTCTTAACACTAGACATATTGGGCTTTCAATCTACATATAATTTATAATATGATTATTGCTCAATTAGTGCAGTTTATTCATATAAACCAGCCCATCCGAATTTAACTCTGCACATTCAATTTTCCTTAAGTCCTAAACTTCTAATATAACATGTCCAGTGTGCAAAAATTGTAGGTTCAATTAGCACATGAAATATTTTATCCTTTTACTCAATGTTTTAACTTTTAACTTAAAAACTCTCACCAATTAACCCAAGTGTTTTATTGAGGTTTACACTTGAACCTATCCATCTAAGCTAAACACCATTATCCCAAGTGTTTTAATAAGGTTAACACTTAAACCTATCCACCTAAGCTAAAACACCATCAACCTAGGTGTTTTAATAAGGTTAACACTTAAACCTATCCAATTTATTTATGTTCACTCGACTAAGATGAAATTGTCAATCTTATATAAAATGTTTCCCTCATCAAATGATGACATGCATCATTTTATAATGTGATACCTGAAAATACTTAATAAACATATTAGTAAACAACTTAATATTTTACATCATCAAAATCACGAATGAAACTTCAAGGCTAACATAATGTATGCACTTATTAGTTAAAATTGTTAATTTTAAAACAGCACAAATTTCAACTTCAAATATAAATTACAATTGTTTTAATCCAAAAATTAAAAGAATTTTCAGATTGATGTGCTAGCTTGAATTAATAACTTCAAATTTTGCACTTTTTACAATTTTTAAAGGGACATATTTAGATTCCATTTCATTATTCTGACTCATTTATTTAAGAGTGATTTGATAGTTGAATTCTAAGCCACACAAAAATTGAAATAGGTATACGAAAACAATACGAAACAAACATCGAAAAATGATATTTCTAAAAAAATATAAAATGTGAAATGTGGAGAAAAGTATAAATATAAAAAAAATAAAAAGGGTGTGTGTGTGTGTATAATTGTATTTTTAGGTGTGGATGTGTCTTGTTCCTTTTCATGTGTGGTATATGTGTTTTAGATAATTAAATTTTAAAAAATAAATAAATACTGTTTTAATTTATATATAAAATCTCAAATTATTTACATAATATTTAAGTTAGTACAAAACATAAAAATCAGATTTAAAATAAAAATGTAACATATAATACAATAATCAAACTTATCATAAAATTAATTTAAAATCAATGGATCAATATAAAACGAACAAATGTTATTATAGAAAATGAGTTTTTCAATTAGGAAATTTCTTAATTTTTTTTAAAATTCCGAAAATGGATTCAAAATGCTTTTAATATTTAAAAAATGATCTTGAAATGTTTGGATTGGGATTGGAAAATTTCCGTATCCTACCGCAATACAGAAGAGCTTTCATGCATAAAGGTTGAATTTTGTAGAATTTTTTGAAATTTGTGACCTTATGACAATTGGATTGGAAGTTAACATTGACCTAAAAATTTACAATTTACATGTTTGATATAAAAAAGATTCATTTCCTATTTATATTAGGGTAAATTACTATCACCCCCCTGAGGTTTATAAAAAATAACTACTTCATCCATGAGTTTTCAAAAGTCAACTGTTTCCCCCCTGATGTTCATTAAAATTAACTATTACCCTCCCATGTCAATAACTCCGTTAGTGTAGGGATCAAAATTTAAAAAATAAAATGCTGTTTAGCCCAAAAACTCATTTTTTGTCAAAAATTAAGTCAATTTGGTCCAAAAACTTATTTTTCTTTCAAAAAAGTCCATAAATTCATAAAAAATTTAAAAATTTACATAATATTTTTAAAATTTTTTATATATTATTTGAAATTTATAAAAAAAATAGGAATAAAATTTATTAAACTACTTAAAATATTATTTAAAATTTTAAATTTCATTAATTATATAAACTAAAAAATGAATTTGATAATATTAAAAAAAATCCGTAGGTCTACTAATTTTTATGAATCTATAAAAATAATAAAAATTAAATTATTTAATCAAACTCATAAAATTATTATAAAATTCAATATAATTTTAAAAAATTCATAATCTTAAGAAAATAACAATTTGAAAAAGCAATAAATATAAATTTAAAACTTTTTCAATATTTGTTCATTAAAAATAAAATATATGTTCCATATTATAATGTTAAATATTTTTTTGATAATAAAATGTTAAATAATTATTATAAATTCTTATACTAAATAAAAATAATCAAAGTAAAATGTGTTTTATCATAATTTTACTAATTTTTTAAAAATTTTATAAAATTTAAAAATCTTTTAATATTACTCATAATATATTTTATTAAATTTAATCTCTCATATTTTATAATTTAGTCTTTTATTCATTTTTTAAATTGTTATTATTTTAAGATTATGAGTTTTTTAAAATTATATCGAATTTTATAATAATTTTATGAGTTTGATTAAATAATTTAATTTTTATTATTTTTATGCATTCATAAAAATTAGTTAACCTATAAATTTTGGTTAATATTATCAAATTTATTTTTTAGTTTATACAATTAATGAATTTTAAAATTGAAAATAATAGTTTACGTAGTTTAATAAATTTTATTCCTATTTTTTTATAAGTCCCAAATAATAGATAAATTTTTTTAAAAAAATATTAGGTAAATTTTTAAATTTTTTACGAATTTATGGACTTTTTTTAAAAGAAAAATAAGTTTTTGAATCAAATTGGCTTAAGTTTTGACAAAAAATAAGTTTTTAAACTAAACTGCATTTTATTTTTTAAATTTTGATCACTACACTGGCGAAGTTACTGACGCGGGAGGTAATAGTTAATTTTTATGAACATCAAGGAGGCAACGGTTGATCTTTGAAAACTCATGGATGAAGTAGTTATTTTTGGTAACCCAGGAGGCGATAGTAATTTACCCTTTATATTATATTAAAATTTTAAAATTAATTAAATTGAAAAAAAAGTTGTATGTGTCAAAACACGGGGCTTATTGGGCCATTCCCAAACGCAAAACATAGACCCAACAGTTCGCCCAATCAAACAGGAGCATATAACCCGTATTCTTTCAAACTAGGGTTTCTTTCTTCTTCTAGGGTTTCATTTTCACTTCTGTGAATCTTGCGAGACACCAAGAGAAAGAGAGAGGCAGAGAATCCTCTAACACATAAGCAATGGCACCAAAGACACCAAGAGTCAGCAGGAATCCCAATCTGGTTCGTGGAATTGGGAAGTATTCAAGGTCTAAGATGTACCACAAGAGGGGTTTATGGGCAATCAAAGCTAAAAACGGCGGCGTTTTCCCTAAACACGACCCTAAACCAATACCAGCTTCTCCTGCCGAGAAACCTCCCAAGTTCTACCCTGCTGATGACGTCAAGAAGCCTTTTCATAACAAGCGCAAGCACAAACCCACAAAGCTCAGGTCTCTACTCTCACTCGAGGTTTTTTGTTATTGTTATTACTGTCATCATCATCATCATTGTAATTAGGAAGTTTATTATGAGAAAATGATTACGTTTTAGAGTAATGAATGTGCGTATGATTTGTAGGGCTAGCATTACTCCAGGTACTGTTTTGATTATACTTGCCGGAAGGTTCATGGGCAAGAGGGTTGTGTTCTTGAAGCAGCTTTCCTCTGGGTTGCTTTTGGTCACTGGTAAGACTAATTTTAAACTTATTTGTCTAATAATTAGTGTATAATAAATGTGTCTGTATGTGTGTGTGTGTGTAATGCATGTGTTTACTTATTGATTCATGCTGTTATCTCCCCTGTAGGACCATTTAAGATCAATGGTGTCCCTCTAAGGAGAGTGAACCAATCTTATGTGATTGCAACTTCCACCAAGGTTGACATTTCTGGAGTTAATGTTGATAAGTTTGATGACAAATACTTTGCCAAGCAAGCTGAGAAGAAGAAAAAGAAGGGAGAGGGAGAGTTCTTCGAAGGAGAGAAAGAGGTTGGTTTGCTTCCTTTTTTTTTTTTGCATTTTGTAAGTTACTGGTTGTAGTTGACTCTATTTTGGCCTGTTATAATATTGATTCCTCCATATTGTGTCTCAGGAGAAAAATGTGCTCCCACAAGAGAAGAAAGATGATCAGAAGACTGTGGATGCAGCATTGATCAAGTCTATTGAGGGGGTTCCAGAATTGAAGGCTTATTTGGCTGCTAGATTTTCGCTCAAAGCAGGAATGAAACCTCATGAGCTTGTCTTCTAGATGGAAAAAAAAAGGTGTCAGGATTGTTCCCTTTTCTCTTTTGCTGGATTTAGTTTGAACCTTGTTTAAGCAGTACTCTTCCAATTTTTGGCAATATATGAACCTTTTATATGGTTATACATTATGCAAAAAATTGATTCCAACCACACCCCCCACCCCAATTGATTAGTTTGACTTTTGTCATATTTTATTTATTTCATTCCATCTGATTATTTTGCTCTTATTATTGCTTAGATGAGAATCTTATGTGATAGGATGTTGGTTTAAAAAGAAATTGCATGTTCTCTGGATGTAATTTTGCTGCTGTTGTATATTGTTTTGCAAATAGTTAATTCAGTGTGTTATGCCCTTTATGTGATTTCCTTTTTTCGTCCCTTCACTTTAACTTTAGACTTTAGTTGATTGTTAAGATATTCTGTTCGTGAATCTGAAAAGATTATATTAAGCTGGGAATTTCCATTTTGTTTATGGCATGTTATGAGCTAATGTGCATTATAGTTGTGTAAATGCTGGCTGTCACTGATGATACAAAAACAAGATTATTTTTTGTTCTCTGTGAGTCATGTTTGGGATTTGGGAATATAGGAAGCTTCACATTTCCAAGCAAGGTAGAATTCCACGCATGGTATCAGATAGAATTATCAAAGATTTTGTTTATGACATTCTTACTATTTACTTTTGCTTTATAGCCACTAAAGGCAATAAGGTGAGAAATAAGCCTCCTTGGACGGTTAAAAGGGAAAAGAATCCTTTTGTTTACCCCGTTTTCCAAGGTTAGAATAACACATACCCATTTCAAATAGCCCCATCCTCTAGTCATATCTTATTTATCTATCAAGCCATTTCCCTATTTCTTTGTTCTTTTTCTTGGCAGTTTTTGTGAGTTTTAACACAAAAACATGCAGAAAAAGGATTGCCAATTCCATCCTGTTGGCATTTGCCAGAGGTTCTTCAACTTGATTAGCAGGTTTATTGCTCCTATGATGCCTTCAAGCTCGACTGAAGGCCCTGTAATGAATGGTGTGTGCTCTATAGATAGACACGATGTGCCCAAAAGCACTTCGAAGCTTAGTAAAGAAGAAAAGGTGAACCATCTGGATCAAAAAACGCCTAAAGATGAAAATTCGGGGTCTGCACTTGAGATTCATTTCAAACAAACTGAAGAAGATTTGGAGTATTGGACTCCTATTGATAAGCTAGGCTCTTCGATACTTGTTGATTATGATCCGCCCAAATTCAAGAAAAGTGATGGCGGTGCTTCCCGCACTCCATCCACAGTTGGCCCTGCAGAAGACAAGGCCAAGGAGAAGGACAAAGTCAGTGAGCCATCTCCTGCCAGAGATAACACTAAGGAGAAGAAGAGCAGAACTGTTGAGTCGTCTCCTGCCAAAGGTAAGGAGAAGAAGAGTAAAATCTCCGAGTCAGCCTGGAAGGAGGAGTTCCCCATAGTTCAAGCGAATGGTATTTCCTTACCCCAAGGCATAAGATCTGATCGAACGAGTCAAGGTAAAGGCTTTCAAGAAACTCCACAAGTGGCTCAAGGAAGAGGTAAGCAGAGAGTTGTCATTAGAGAGAACAAAGGAAAGAACATAGCGAGTGAAGAAATCAGTGTACCTATACAAGTCAATGGGCAAACAAAGAGGAGCCCAGAAAACATTCTAAGTGCAAATATTAATGAAAAATCCGATGAATTCCTCAAGAGCAGGTTGGAAACAATGAGAGAGACCTGAAGAATTACTCTTACTTTATATATATAGCAATGGGGTAGCTTAATTTCTTGTTGAATTGAATATAATCTAAATAAGTACTAAAATGTGACTTTCATTTCATGAATATGCTATTAGAGAGCTTCATTTGTTTCTTTGGAATTTATTGCAATTATCTTTACACACAACTCGGTAACTTACCAGAGCATCAGCTGGTCTTTCCCCAACACTTGCACGCCCCAATAAATTCTCAATATGACCATTTCGGCTTTAGCCTATTGACGAAACAAGTTGTTGTTGGATTTGGATTTGTGATGCTCTAACAACACACTCTAGTCTAACAAATTAACACTCTCTAGTTTAACAAACCAGTATACTAATTATATCTATCTCAAGTTAAAAACGAAAAAACAAAGTAGTGTTATGGTAAATAACAAAATAGTTTATGGATTTCTTGTTATAAAGGAGTAAGGATATACCATATTTTCAAGAGTGATTCTTATCTTATTGCACCCGTCAAAAGCTTCTTAACAAACGAAATCAATTACCATGCAATTTAGTGGAGGAAACCACAAGGAATTCGTAATATCATACCTTCTAGAATTTAAGTAACACATTCAGTCAATTATTAGATGAAATAGAAAGTGACAAGTTCTTCTATTAAATTATTTTTGACCACCAATGGAATAATATAAATAGGCTGTAACGCATAAGTTTTGAGAGTCCCCAAAAATTAAAAAACAAAAACTTAATTCGAAAACTCAAAAGGGCATAACCACTGAACTGGAATTATAAAATAAATATATTATAAATGATTTAATTAGTAGAATGGTTGTTTAGAGGGACATGCAATATGCATTACTAACATTTAACTATAACCTGAGCTAGAAAAAAAAAAATTGGAAGAAAAAAAAGACCTGCTATTTCACTTCCTACTTTAATAAATCAAAATAATGAACAAGAATTAATAATCATGGAAGGCAAAAACTCCTGAGATTAAAAATTTCATAAGCAATGAGGATTTGTATGTTCCTTCCGGTTCTATTCACAATACGCGCAAGGGAAACACTGGAAATTTGATTTCAAAAGATATTTTCTTCATCTCCTACCTTGGTTTCTTTAATTTTTCTTACCTATTAATCACCCATTTAGTAATCTACTTAGTCCCTTCTTTTTGCAACCATGCATCCACTTCATCATCATCATTGACAATCATCAACATGCATCATCATCATCATCATCATCATGCATCATCATCAATTCAGCAGAGCATATATAATCTTCTTCTTCTCCTTCTTCTTCCCCTCGATCATCTGTTAATTTAATCTTCCAAATAATGCATTGAAGAGCGATAAAGATCATAAGGAGCCCAAAGTCGATCAACAGAACATGGTTTTCTGGAGTCAAGCCTTAACCATGGCTTCCCTTTGCCACTCCAGTGAAGCAAACTAATAGGACCAGGATGCAAATTCCTACATTTTCCTTCAACATTATCACCCCCTAATCCATGCTGGTTCCATCTATGATCCACTCCTTTAATGTCCCCTGCCAAAACCAATAAAAATGGCGGCAACGAACCAAGTTCATATATCCTTATCTGTTTTTGCACCACCATCCACTTCTCCACTTTTTGTGTGAATCCTCCTTGTCTCCATTTATCCACATCTACTACCATTACCCCTGTGTTAAAATAACACGGCCTTTTTCCTTCAAATGATTTTGCCCATTCACGATTCGACCAAAATAAGTCTGTAAAATACTTGGTAAAATTTGCATGGCAGTATTCTGGTGCAGCTAATACTTTCCCTTTTAAATCAACTTCCCATAAATTTCCAATATCATCAACGACGACTAGATCAGAATCTAGATATATAACTCTTTTAACATCTGCTGGTAGTAAATCAGCAAGGTAAATTCTTGCATAATTCAATGGCTGGTCTAATGCTTGACGTATTGATTTTGAGATTTTGCCTCGAACGCGGTTCGAGTCAAAACGGTATATCTTGAAGTTAAGATAAGGAAAAGTAGACTTAATGTTGGAAAGAACCTCCGGCTCGTAACGTGCCCAGAGAAAGTGAAAGTCGACATTTTCAGGACAAGTAGAATGCTGAAGGATAGATAAAACTGCTGCCATTGTGCCTCTCAAGTAATTGGCATCGAGGGTCATCGTTATATGTATTCTTTCATTTCCACACAAGTCACCGTTGCGAAATGCCGGGGCTTCTCTGAAGGTGGGGGTGTCGGAGGAGGGTTTTCTGATGAGGCCAAGGCGGATACCACCTGAAGAGGTGGTGGTGGCGGCGGTGGTGGAGGAGAGCAAGATGGAGAGAGACAGGAGGCCAAGGAGAGTGGAGGTGGCCATCCTGTCGTTGTGAAAATAGGGAAAAGGAGGCCAATGGGAAGGATTAGGGAAGAAGCTGGTTAGTAGCTGCCATTGCTAGGCTATGCTTGCTGGTTAAGAGAAGATTTAGGACATATATAATTAATTAAGTATTAAAAACTAATGATCCATACTTCAAACAGAAGGACAGAAGTCGGTGAGATTGTGCGGAAGAGAACATTCTTCGGAGAATTATTACAATACTTACATTTATAATCATATATACATGCACCTATAATCTTATATATAATACAACATGTATCAATTAATACAATAATATATACTCTAATATATGTTTCCATATATTCAAATTGGATTAGAATGTATACGTGATTTATATTTTCTAATAAAATAAAAAAAATAATTATTCTGATAGATATTTTCTAAAACACGTCCTCTTAAAATATCCTAATTAAATTATAAACAACTATGTTCTTACTTTTTTTCATTGTTTTAATTAATAGAATATCAAATCAAAATAATTAATATAATCATTATATTTATAAATACGACTTAATAAAATTCAAACTCATTCCTATTAGGAAAAATGTCAGATAAAATTTTAAATAAAACATAAATATTAAATTAAAATATAATGTTAAATATTTTTTAATCATATTATAATTTATATTTACATTTTAATTATAATTTATTTTTACATTTTAAGTGTGTATGTATGTATGTATGTATATATTGACTTCTTAATAATTTTTAATGTTTTAACAACATCGTTTTAAGAAAATTTAATAATCTTATTTAGAGTTTCTAATTTTGTTATTAACTTCTATAAATATAAAAAATGCATATAGTTTTAGGATGAGAAAATACATTATTAATCTTTTTTTTTTGGTAAGAAACCAAAAAAAGAAATCCATTAACTCAAACTAGTAAATGGGACAAAACATCAGGGAAATAGCCCTGAAATCTCACAACTAATTACAAAGCCTGTATCCTCTCAAAAATTCTATGCCTATTGCCTTTTTGTATGTCAGAGCCATACTTACATAAAATGGACATCTTAATTGATCTAATTACAAAAGAAATATTTACAGCAGTAGAATTAAACACTTTATTATTCCTAGACTTCCAAATGTGGTAGACTATGGTTGCCAAAATGAGACGTCTAATCTC
>CANYLF010457676.1:0-11259 GCA_948193215.1 Bocquillonia castaneifolia
TATATATATATATATATATATATAATTCAACAAAATAATCAATATAAAATATTAATTACGATTCAATATACATGAATTACTGTAATAAAAATAAAACGAATGCATGTAATTAAATAAAATAAAAATGATATAACTCACAGAAAAGCGGATCACAAAGCGTCATACTGCTCCGAAGCAGGATCGCTACCAGCCTGACAATCTATATAAAATAACATAATAATTTTATCAGAAACAATATAAGAATATCCTAAATAAAGATTTAAAATCCTATTATGACATTTAAATTCTATTTCTAACCCTGACACGTTTATCAAGACAAACCTACCGAAAATTTGGCAGCATCTCCCCTATAATACGGATATCTCTCCACCGAAGTGGAGCCCGTATCTGCAAGCAAGCACACTTTTATAACCAACACCATATACCGGGCCTACCAGATTACCTGGATTTACCATCACAAATTCACAGCAAACAATTATAACATTATCTATACATAATTATATTGAACTTATCGCACCATTTAATCTTTCGAATTATATTCATTTATAGTCCACCAACATCAATTACAATCATATTTATCAGTCTGGTAATTATACCATCTTAATTCAACTTATATTTCAATTAATTAATTAGTCGGCCTATATAATCCGAACTAATTCCAATTCAACTCCATTATTATTTATTTAACATCCTAATAGCAGTTTTAAAGTCTAAACATATCAACTAAATACATAACACATATTTTCGAGACTTCCATATGTTTTAACTTCCGGGATTTTTAATTTAAAATCTACACATCAAATACCTATCGAGCCTTTACAAAAGTTGTCCGAAATAATTTATATTACTTTTTAAAAATATTTTGGAGGCTCGCCGGAGTGGGGCCAACCACGCGCCGCCTTCTGTGGTGACCTGAAAGCCACCAAAACTCACCAGCAGGAGCGCAATTTCCCCCTGATGTCTCACACGCCAAGCACACTCCTCTAGAACTTTCAAAATGCCCAGATCGGGCAGGTGAAGCTTCCGGCACCGGGGAGAAGAACAATGTTGCGACCACCGTGAAACCGAGCTCCCCAAAGTCATAAATCAGTCCTTTCCCACATTATTGGATATTCTAAACTCGATTTTACAGTTTATTTGGACTGAAAACCACCGGAGATGCATCCACCACGGTGGTTGATTTGACCAGAACTTTAAAGCTTCGGATCTTCTTCCACCGGTGATGACAGGGCTAAAATTGGCATGTACTTGTTCATCTCGTCGAACTCTACAATTTAGGCTCTTGAATCGGTGCTCGGATGAAGGAGAATGAAAAATTGTAGGTGGACGTGCTACAGTGAGACAATTCTCAGAGAATCTGAGGGCTTAGGTCATAATTAGTTTTCTGAAGTTTGTTTGCAAATGAGCCCAGCAGACAATTTAGTATATATTAACTAAAGTTTTCAGTTTGCAAATAGGTCCTTTTCCTTAATACTTTTTATCCCGAACTCGATTTAGTCTCAAATTTTAACCATGGCTCAATATAATATTTTAACACTCTCATGTAGAAATTTAGATCAAAGTAACATCTCAAACTATTATTTTGAATTTTTGAAGATTAAATCCAATTAATTCAATTATTGAATAATTAATCCAATTCGGGAAGTTAATTACGTTCCGGGTTAACATTTACTTGATTTTGAGTTAATATATGTTAATTTGGTAAGAAAAATCATGGGTATTACACCAAGTTTCACAAAGGAAATGGAGATTTGGATAATCTTTTATTGTCTCAAAGATCCAATTCTACGAAGTATGGACTTGATTATGAGGAAGCATCTACCTCATCATCCAAACCCATGGTGTTTGTGAAATCCTCCACCATCTAAACCTCATCATTGGATGCTCCTATGGTTGAACTAAAGGCGTTTAAGGTTTCAACCAAAGGAAAGCCTAAACATGCTCATCACATGAGCCAAAGAAGCTTGAGAATAGTAAACCAAAGGCTAAAGTAACTCTAAAGCCTAAGGCTCACTCTCTTGTGTCAAAGGCCAAGGCAAACCCAAATCCTAAGGCACACTCTCATGGCTCATATAAGCCAAAGTCTCAATACAATAGATTCACAAGAGCTTAATGCTTTTATTGTATGAAACATGGCCACATTAATATTCATTTCCATGTGAAGGAAGTCCATATGAAGTTAATTCCAATGGACCAACTCAAAACTAACCCCTAAGGACTCAAGTATCTTTGGGTACCTAAGACTTGAAAGTCTTTGTGTTTGTAGGTTTGGTTGAAGTCCATAAGGCCAAACAAGAAGTGGTTCATGGATAGTGGATGCTCAAGACACATGACGGGTGACCCTAACCTCTTTCTAAGCTTGGAAAAGGAGGATGGAGATGAGGTGACTTTTGGAGACAATGCGAAAGGCAAAGTTGTTGGCATTGGCAAGGTAGGTAACTCTAACACTACTTGCATTAATGATGAATTATTTGTGAGTGGTTTAAAGCATAATCTTTTTAAGTGAGAGTCATTTATGTGACAAAGGCTATAAAGTCTCTTTTGGCCCTAAGACTTGTGTTGTATCCAAATTGATGGGTAATAGCATAATTTTTAAGGGGAGAAAGAGTTAACAATGTCTACATAATTGACTTGAAGAACCTTCCTAACTAAGATGTCAAGTGTCTTGTTTCTATGAATAATAACTCTTGGTTATGGCATAGGAGATCTCTTAGGAGAATTATGCAAATATGATCTAGTCATTGGTCTTCCAAAGATCAAATTCTCCAAGGATAGAGTTTGTTGGCCTTGTCAAAAAGGGGAAGCAAAGAAAATCCTCTTTCACACTTAAGAACAATATTAGTACAAGTAAACCTCTACAGCTTTTGCATCTTGATTTGTTGTAACTACTAAGAATGCTAGTCTTAGTGGCATGTACTATACATTAGTCATTGATGATGGCTATCTAGATTCACTTGGAGATGGCTGGAACAATGCTCAAGGAGTATGATTTACCTTCATACTTTTAGTCTGAGGCCGTCAATACCACTTATTTCATTTCAAATTGTGTTTTCAAAAAACCTTTGACTTCTATAACTCCCTATGAGTTATGGAAAGAAAGAAAACCCAAGACTTCTTATTTTAGAGTATTTGGATGCAAATGCTTTATATTAAATACCAAGGATAATCTTGAAAAATTTGATGCCAAGACAAATGAAAGTGTCTTTCTTGGCTATGCCACTAATCAAAAATCATATAGGGTGTTTAAGAAGAGATCTTTGGCCATGGAAGAGTCTATGCATGTTATTTTTGATGAAACTATTACACTTGATCCCGGAAGGGTATTTGTTGATGATATTATAGGAAACTTGGATGATCTCCACCTTGAACCATCAAATGAAGAAAATGGAGATGGAAATGGATAAGGTAATGAAGAACCTTCCACTAGCTCCAAAATAAAGGGGGAGATTGCTCAACCGAGTGATGGAAGCTCTTAACAACTTCCATAGCACTTAAAAGCTCCACAAAGAAACATTCACAGCCTTCTAAAGGATTGGAAATTCTCTATAAGTCATCCACAACATCTTATCATTAGAGAGACCTTCAAAGGGGTAAGCACTCGAAACCAACTGAAAACCCTTGTAATCTAGCTTTTCTTTCTTAAATTGAGTCGAGTAACATAGATGAGGCTATCAATGAAGAGAGTTAAGTCCTTACTATGCAAGAAGAACTCAACCAATCTGAAAGGAATAGGGTATGGGACTTATTTGCAAGACCTAAGCATCATCCTATTATTGGTACCAAGTGGGTGTTTAGAAAAAAACTTCATGAAAATAATACCATTACTAGGAATAAAGTTAGGCGTGTAGCTAAGAGCTATAACCAAGAAGAGGGGATTGAATATGATGAGACCTTTGCCCCTGTTACTAGATTAGAAGTCATTCATATGTTGCTTGCATTTGCATCTTACATAGATTTTAAGCCTTTTCAAATGGATGTTAAAAGTGCATTTTAAAATGGCTTCATAGGAGAGGAAGTTTATGTTGAACAACCTCCGGGTTTTGAGGATCATGCTTTTTTAAACCATGTTTTCAAATCAACTAAAGCTCTCTACGGTTTAAAACAAACTCTAAGGGTTTAGTATGAGAGACTTAGTTCTTTTTTTATTATTAAAAATGGTTTTCAAAAAGGAAATGTGGATACAACCCTTTTCATCAAGAGAAGATAAGATGATATCATAATTGTCCAAATTTATGTTGATGATATTACCTTTGGTGCTACTAATGTGTGCTTATGTGAAGAGTTCTGTAAGACAATGGCCAAAGAATTTGAAATGAGCATGATGGGGGAGCTCAAGTTCTTCCTTGGATTACAAATCCAAAAAATGAAAAAAAGAACCTTTATCAATCAATCAAAGTACACCAAGGAGCTTCTCAAGAAGTTCGGCATGGATAGTAGCTCATCAAGCAAAACACCAATGGTTACAACAACCAAACTTGGGAAGGATGAAAGTGGCAAACCGGTTGAGAAAAAGCGATATCAAGGTATGATTGGATCTCTTTTATATTTAACTACGAGTAGACTTGATATCATGTTTTTCATTTGTGTTTGTGCACACTTTCAATCATCACCTAGGGAGTCACACATGCATGCGGTCAAAAGAATTTTAAAGTATTTGAATGGAACTGCGAATTTGGGTCTTTGGTACCCTAAAAGTGCATGTTTTGATCTTTTAGCCTATTCTAATTTGAATTTTGCCGGAAGCTTATTGGATAAAAAAAAGTACCTCTGGTACTTATCAATTACTTGGGCAAAGTTTGATATCATGAAGTAGCAAAAAAATAATTTTCCATTGCATTATCAACCACTGAGATAGAGTATGTGGCTGCCAGTTGTTATTGTTATCAAGTTCTTTGGATCAAGCTTAGGGATTATGGCTTTAAATTCACACGTGTTGCTATCAAGTGTGATAACACTAGTGCCATTAATCTATCTAAAAACCTCATACAACATTCTAGAAGCAAGCATATAGCTATTAGGCATCATTTCTTGCATGATCATATGCAAAATAGTGATGTTGTATTGGATTTTATCGATACAAATAACCAACTTGCGGATATCTTTATCAAACCACTTAATGAGGAATGTATGAACTTCATTAAGAGGGAACTTGGTATGATTGATGGTGCATCTTTGCATTCTTCATGACATTCATTTTATTTATGTTGAATGTGTATGTTTTGATGTTCTTGATTGCTTGTGTATATTTATGTATGCTTTTTATACCTCTTTGGATATAACTGAAATTCTTGAGTGGATATTGCATCATAATTGCTTTATTCTTGAATTTTAATTATTTATACATTGATTCATACACATTATATGAACATTCATGCCCTAAAAGTGTGTACTTTTTTCATGTTTCAAAATCTCTCTGCACCTATAAGTCATATTGTGTAAGTTTTGAAACATTTTTTGTCCTTAAAAATGCATTAAAACCATTAAATGTTTAAAAATTTTGCATTTTCTTGGATTTAAAGTGTGCAATGACCATTACGTATGCCTGCAACGATCAATGTGGATTTTATAATGGCCCATTGCACATTAACTAAAAATTTTAAAAACAAGCAGTAGGTTACACGGGTTAAGGGCTTTCGTAACAAGCCAGTGCAATGATCATTACAAATGTAATAACCCGTTACATATGTGCAACGACCATTGCACCTGGGATAAAATCAATTCAATGAGCAAATAAGCCCGTTATTCTACATTTCTCTCTCTGTCTGTCTGTCTCTCTCTCTCTCTCTCTCTCGTGTCGAATCCTTGTAAAATCCCATAAAACTCATTTATTTACCTTTTTCAATGATTTAAAAGGCAATTTAAACCAAAAACATCCTTCTAAACTTGATTTTAGCATCAATTTTCATTTTTATCCATATTTTTTCAAGATTTAAGGGAAAATCAAAACCTAGGGTTTTGAAACCATTTTTGGGATTTTTTTTATTTTTCTACCATTTTCTATCCATTCCTTTACACTTGTGGACATATTTGGACTTTGTTATCATGGATGGAAGATGTAGACATTTAGTTAAGGCTCGTCTTCAACCTATTGATGAATCATAGGAAGAATACACACCCTCTCCTCCAAGAGAGCAAAGAATTCAAAGGCAAAGGACTTCTATATAGTAGACGAATACTTCTACCTCAGGGGCAGCCCGCTGGTTCTACTACTGATTTGAGTACTTCTACTACTACTATGGGAGGTACTCCCTAAGGTTTTCAGCCTCCTACTCCTCCTTTGGGTCCTCATATTAAACCTGAAGGGGTCTTCTGCTTCTACACAGGCTCAAGGACAGCCTTTCTGGGATTCCTGCACCTCATCCATTGACTCCTACTGAGCTTACAGCATAACTACGCATGGGCAAACTCCTTAAGCTTATATTGGAGGCTTCTAGATATATGGATATGGCTGCTTTACAGACTCTAGAATTAGAGACTGAGATGGCTGCTTTAAACCTGTTAGGTCTTAGGACTCTTGCTTTGAGGCTAGACCCACACAGCCTACTCTAGCTAGGGAGTTTTTTTTTTATCACTTTAGAGGTGAATATTGGTGATTCTCAAAATGAGTTCCCTACCGAGGCCTTGAGGTTTAGGATGTTTAAGAGACAGTTACTGTGACTGCTGCAGAGTTCAATAACTATCTAGGTTTTACATCAGATGGTGAGGGTTGCCTAACACCTAGCTGGAACATACATGAGAGGATGCCCTTCTGGAAATGTCATACTACAGGTATGCTAGATAAGGGAAATATAGTGGCTTCACAGCTTAGACATCCTTTTCATTGGTATCTTCAGAGATTCTTATCCTTCTCCATCTTTACCAGAGGCCTTAGCAATGAGAAGATAAATAATGATGAAGTCTTCACTCTTTAGTGCCTGACTAAGGGCAAACCTATGCAACTAGGGAGATGGTTTACAGTAAGGATGATGGATATCACCCACCACAACAAGGGTGGTATTACTTGTAGCGGGTACATTACTCTACTAGTTGAGAGGATGGGCTTGTTAGGCCCCAGACAGATTCTTGCTGATACCATTACGCCTATTGAGATCCGATTGAGTATGAGTTTCATCCGGAACAACAGGGCTTTTCTTTTATATGAGGGGTGTTGAGTGTACAAGATTATGCCTGATGGATGTACATTCCAGCCAAGACAGTCTTCGGGGACAGCCTCTGGAGCTCAACCTTCTTCGATTCCTACTACGGATGCTACAACTAGAGTAGAGGGTCATAAGGACACTATGGTAGAGGATGAGGATCTTGCGACTAGACCTGATCATTTTCATGGATATTCACTCGAACCGTCCAGGCCCGCCCGCCTTGGACCGGGCTTGGGTAGGGATTTTCAAACTTAAGCCCGACTAGGCCCGAGCCAGATTAAGCCCAAAAATTTCATGAGCGGGCTTGGGTTTTAAGTTTTGAAAAAAGTAGACATAAGTCCGTTCAAGCCAGGCCCGAGCCTGAAAATTCACATTGTTTAGGCGAGCTTGGGTTTGGAAAAATAGGCCCGATTCGGGTCCGGGCCAGGCTTGGACCAATTAGGCCCGGCCCAACCCAAACCCGCCCAGGACCGCCTAGTGAACAGGTCTACTTACGACTGAGATTGAAGAGTCGCTTTAGCAGTTTAGGACTGAGGAGGCCACTACGTTTACTGTTGTTGTTACTACTATTGATCCATCTTCTTCCTCTCAGAGAGCTACTCCAGTAGTGCCCCTTTTTCAACAGACGTTTGAGAGGCGTACTAGGCCTATATTAGAGACTGGAGCTCTTGATTTGGATATTCATCAACTGTTGAGGCAGGTTATGATGCACATTGATGAGATGGCTGATCGAGTGGGTAGAGAGATACATGAAGTTGGCTTCAGGGTTGATCAGATGGATACTAGACTTACAATTGTTAGTGAGCATGTTGGTAGGATTAAGGACCATATTTCCTTCTTTCAGACTCAGCAGGGCATTAGGGTTGAGCATATTTGGCCTCCACGCCCACACCACCTCCTGTTATCC
Organism: Bocquillonia castaneifolia; assembly: GCA_948193215.1. Classification (NCBI taxonomy): domain Eukaryota; kingdom Viridiplantae; phylum Streptophyta; class Magnoliopsida; order Malpighiales; family Euphorbiaceae; genus Bocquillonia; species Bocquillonia castaneifolia. The sequence goes on from CANYLF010457676.1 coordinate 8,047, forward strand.
CTTCTTAGGAGATTACCACAGAGAAAGTCAACACTAAGTAGTCTACTCATCTTGAGTTTAGCTCTGATGTTGCTCCTCCTGTTCGAGTGATTGTTGATGACTCTATTCTAGAGTTGAAGCCTGAGACCTAGTCCTTGTATCCATCATGTTTTCATACATTTATAATGACATTGCATTTTTTAGCTTTTTATGAATTGTTTTATATATTTTGGGCACTTGTTGGATGCTTCAACTCGTGTGTGATACATTTTATGGCCATTTTTTCCTTTATCATGTTTACAAATGGGGAGAAATGTGTCAATTAGTTTCTAGTTTACTTTTATGGATGTATTTTTTGTTATTTGTGTTATATATATATACACACACATCCTTGCCATTGTTCTTTTGGCTATGTTTGAGTAGATATGCTATATTTGTTTTTATACATGTTTTGTTTTCCTTGTTTATAAACAAAATTCTGCCAAATTTTTTAAAAAATCCTCTATGCTTTGATGGAGAGGGAGTTTGAGCATTTTGCCTCAAATTCAAACCCAAATTGACTTAGGATTTGTCAACATTAAAAAGGGGCGGATTGTTGGCCTATTTGGACATTTAATCCCTGTTATGATATTGATTAAAATCGTATGTCAATTAAACTAACTAATGGTTTTGGTTAAGATTACTTTCAAGGTTTTTCAAAGACTCTCCATATGCAACAGGCCGTTGCAGGTGAGTGTAATGATCACTGCATGTGTAATAATCGTGGCACCAATCTACAATGAGCCATTGTCTATTGAAGAAAATTGCCAAAAGAAATAGAGAGTTACATGAGTAAGGAGGATGTGTAACGAGCCTCATAATGGGTTGTTATGCCTGGTGCAACGAGCCGTTGGTGATTCACAATGGGCCGTGCATATTCAAATGGGGCAAACTCTAACGAGGAAAAACGGGCCATTACAACTACAACGGTCGTTACATTCAAACTGCAACAACCATTGCACTTTCTGTAACAGGCCGTTGGATGCTGTCAGACTAGCATTTATTGTGATTTTAAAGTTGGGAAAACATGCAAAACAGCTATAATCGCATTTATTACACACCCAACAGTCTGAAAACCCTAGAGGGTATAAAAGCTCTTCAACAACTCATTTGGAAGTCGATCAACAAGTTTATAAGCTTTAATTTCTTCCAAACAATAATTGTGAGTTGTAAAACCTTTATTTCTTTAATACATTCATTTATTGTTGGTTGCAGAGCATTAATTGCTCGCGGTGAGTGAGGTTTAGGAATTAATTGTTGTGAAAGGTCCAAGTGTTAACCTTGATTAAAACACTTAGGATAAGGGTTTCTAAAAAGAGAAACACTTGGGCAGGTTTTTTGGGTTAAGACTTAGGAAAAATCGGATTCTGTAAGGTTTAGAGTTAGCCATAAACTCTTGTATATCAATAATTAATAGTGGAATACCCAATAGGAAGATTGGGAAGTAGATGTAGGGATTGGTTAATATCCTGAACCACTATAATTCTTGGTATTGTGGTTGATTGGTGTTTTAATTTTTAAATATGTCATTAGCTTTTAGATTTCATTCGAATTCGCCCCCACCCCCCTCTTGGTTTCAAGGGATTTCAATTAATAATTTTTAATTTTTCAGTGAATATCAGTACAGATGGTAAAGTGTCTTCTACTCACGGGAAGATAGGGGTGAGCAAAAATCGAACTAAACTGAACCGAAATTTGAAATTAGGTTTAGTTCGGTCGCTATATTTTTGGAATTTTAAATCGAAATAATCGAACCAAATTGAAATTTTGTTCTAAAAAACCTAACCGAATTTCTTATTTGGTTCGATTTCAGCTTGAGGGGTGAGCAAAATTTCAGTTCGGTTCGAACCGAATGCTCACCCCTATGGGAAGAGGTCTAAAGTTCGAGCATCTCCTTCGCTGGGAAAGGGTAATGGGGCTTTAAGAGATTGATAAGGCGGACATCACCTCATTCACAATGAATTAGTCTAGGTCTAAACAACCTGAATACTTTTATTTTAAAATTCTGACTTTTAACTCATAATTATAAAAATATGTAATTAAATTATAAATAACTAATTTTCATATATATATATATATTCAATGAAAGGTATAAAAAACAAAAGAATTATTTTATTATTAATAAGTTAATAATTATCTAAGATAAAAAAAATTTAACAAACTAATCATTTATAATTTTTGATAGAAATTTCAAGTAAAGTTTTTTTCTTATAATCTTAAGTAGTTTTTTATTTAATTGAATAAATTAAATTCAAATTATTAATCATGACTTAAAAAAATAAATATACAAAATTTTGAAGTATAAAATAATATATTGAATTATCTGTTGGGTTACGGGAAGAATAATCCATTCGGATTGGAACATGAACGCAACGGAAATTAAAATTTTTTATCCCTTAACCCACCAAGGATCACATGTGTTTCATAAAAATCGAAGTAAGGGTAAATGAAAATTACCTTTGTATATCAATTTGTCGAGCCTTCAGGTTCTGTGTCTTGGTTTATTCAGATCTTCAAAGGTGCTGCCTTTCTAAAAGACGACCACCCTCTACAAGTATCCACACATGAACGAACAATCAACGATTTTGTTTGAATGCTAGTTCAGATTCATTTTCTCAAAACGAATTAGGGTTTTTCTCTCTCCGTTTCTTTTTATTTTCAAAGTAAAAGACGACTTGCAGATCTCTTTTTCTATTACTTATCATATCTTGTACGATACATATATGTATATATGCAAGTTAGCTAGGGTTAGGTTAAAAACGAATTCTAATAATTATTTATTTAAAACTTCTTTTAAATAATAACAATTTAAATTATAGTCCTTATCAAATAAGGAATTTATATTTTTAACAAAATCCTTATTAAAATCCTTTACAGATTTTATTAATTATTATTTCCTTATCCAATAAGGAAATATAACTAAATAATTACTTGTTATAATTTAAATTATGAATTTAAATTTTCTCAAAATTAAATTCGAATCTAAATAACAACTAATTATTATTTGTAATTTAAAATAATCTCATCATTTTAAATTACTACAGAGAGTGAAAACCGTAACCATTATTGTTCGTTCTTAATGTGCAACCCTATAGGTTCAATTAACGTTGGCAGTAGGCCTAAATCACATTTTGATCCTACAAGTCATAAATAGTCTCTAGCAAGACATTATGACTACCCAAGTTAAATGAAAAG
>CANYLF010458365.1:0-16384 GCA_948193215.1 Bocquillonia castaneifolia
AAGACAAGGAATTTATAGTGGTTCGGACACTAAAAGTCCTACATCCACTCCCCAATCCACAATTGGGTATTCCACTATCAATCAAGATTATTTACAAGAGTTTCGGATCACTCTAAACCTTACAAAGTGGTTTTTCTCAAGGCACAACCCACTAAAACCTATCCTAAGTGTTTCTCTCGCTAGAAACCCTTGACCCAAGTGTTTTTATCTTAGGACAACACTTAAACCTTTCCACAAATCAATTCCTAAACCTCACTCACCAATAAGCTAGATTTACAAAGAATTACAAGAGCTCACAAGGCTCAATTGAATCATCAATAACAGAATAAAATGGAAATTAGGGTTTACAGCTCAATTGAAGTAATTTGCTCTTTAATTGAATATTTGAGAGATGTTGATTACCTTCAATATGACTTTCAGACTTGCTTTTAAACTGCCAGATGATTTTTTGACCGTTGGAGAGCATTAAATGCAAAATAGAGCCGTTTTCTCCTTTTCTCTCTCTTTTAAAATGAAGCATTAAATGCATCTGTCAAGCTAACAATGATCGTTGTGAGTTAACAACGAGTTCGTTGTTAGTTGTAATGAACTCATTGTTAACTACAATGAGTTCATTGTTGCGGGGCTCTTTGATGTAGAACGAGCTCGTTGTTGAGTCTCCTTTGCTCGTGTGATTAGAACCGTGCCTGCGACATACCAAATCGCACCCACGATTTGAGAAACATAGAGCCCCCTTTCTGAAGGTTCGAGGTCACGCCCACGATGGACTAAATCACCCCCTCGATTTGATCAGACAGAAGCCGCTCCTCAAAGAAAGTCAAGCGGTAATCAAGCCACTCCTTAAGAAAATCTAGCCGCTTCTCATATGCATTCTCTGCCCAGTGATTTCGCTCCCACGGTTAGAGATATCACTCCTGCGGTTTGATTAGACATAGAGCCGCTCATAAAACAGAGAGCCGCTCATAGCACAGGGAGCTGCTCTCAAACAATGAGCCGCTCATAAAAACAGAGAGCCGCTCATCAAACAGGGAGCCGCTCTCAAATAAGGAGCCGTTCTCAAATAGGGAGTCGCTCCTGCGGTTTGATCTCCTTTGCTCGTGTGATTCACTACTTCTTAAGTGCCAAATTGCTTATAATGAACTTTAAAATAAAAGCTGATGTTAATTACTTGGACTTAGGTTAATGATCAACATCAAAACAAGGATTAGTTGCCTAAATGGGTCAACAGAATGCTTTACCAAATCCTGCTCATGCTGAAGCATCAAGCGTGAACCATATGAGTGGGTGGACATCCCGGTCCCTCACCCTGCTGGCTCGCTACGCCTGTTGGTGCTCCTTGAAGAGCATAAAGCCTTGTGCGTTGGGTCCTTCCAAAGCTTCACTCACTCCTTTAAAATGCTCTTGGGTACGTTCTTGTCCCTTTGCTTCTTTTTTGCCCACTTTTTCTTCACGTCGAAGATCAAATCCTTGTATCGGTTCGCCGCTTGCTTGAAGAAAGCACACTTCACAGCCTCTTTACTCTCCACTCACCTATATAATTTCTATAAAACAAGAACAAAAAAAACTTAATTAGTTTAAAATTTGTGTTATATGATAGAAGGAATTATGATTGTATTAATAATATTTTGTGAATTAAATAAGTGAATAATTAACTTACCTTGAACTCTCTCTAGAACATCTCCTGATCATCAAGTGTAAAGGACTTCCAGGAAATCCTATAAGGCCTCAATTTCTTCCTAAAGATATCACCTAATGACTAGGAGATCTTCCTAGAAGGCTCTAGTCTATCCCTGTAAAAAGTGAAAACATATATATATATAGAAAGATTGTATTTTTATATATAAGTATAAAAAAATGCATAATGAAATTATTGTAAATAATAAGAAATTAAATAAAAAAAATTACCTATGTCTATTGTTCCGCACTGTACAGAGCGGAAGGGTCAGATCATCACATGTCTCTAGAGAGGCAGGGCGGTCAACATGCTCCTCCTCAATATCATCCTGCTGCTCATGATGACGCTCCTCAGTCTGAGGCACAACCCTTGTAGTCTAAGGTACATCCCCTACAGTCTAAGGCACTTCATCAATAGCCTGAGACACCTCCTCAGTCACCTCCTCATCTCTCAACCGAGGGGGCCCTCTCCTAGTAGAACTACTACCTCTGATGGGAGCCCCCCGACTAGTCTGACCACCACCTTGCTGTCACAACCCAAACCCGAGTCGGACCGACGCTAGGGAATGGGTAGGCGATGAGCCACCGAAACCCGTAGCAAGCCTCATACGAACAATATCTTGACCAAATCTTACTTTAAAATCATATAATATATATTAAAATCAATATACAAATCAACTTAAAATGAATAAATAATATTCATCATCAACAATTCATATAGCGTTCAATAAATAAATAAAAATATAATAAAACTATATGTCTCTTTTAATACAATCAATATAGCTCTAACTTTTACAACTGCGGAGTGACTAAAATTAAGAATAACTATAATATACATAATAAATAATAAACCTTGTAGAAGAATAAAGTGCAAGATGAACCATAAAAGAAGTGTCTCACTCTTGGAATAACCTGAAAAAATAATAATTAAGGAGAATCAGACCTCATTAAGTGAATTAATATTATATCTATATAATACAACCTAAATTCACACAATCATGCAATATATGTGTGTGTGTGTGTGTGTGTGTGTGTGTCTATAATATAATATAATATAATATAATATAATATAATATAATATAATATAATATACATGCACACATGCACTTCACACAAATGATTTTCAATCCAACAAATACCACAATCGAACAAACATACAAGGATGGAGGACCGAAGTAGAGCTCCTAATGGACTTCTACCCCAAATTAACATAATCATATCAATTCTCTTATATCCACACGGGTCTCTTTTCCAAAATATAGTATCTAGCACCCGGAAAGCTCTCATTGAGCAAGCCCCAGAATATATATGCCGCTACCGCCTGAGAAACCCTCACCGAGCAAGCGCCAGTGCAAACAAATAAAAGGATCGGTGCCCGAGAAACCCTCACCGAGCAAGCCCGTCTTGAACTCATAAAATTCTACTTACCTGACTCTTATGTGCACACAGTTTGCTGAAACCCACCAGGCAGCTTGTCCCACAACTATCCTCTAACCATTCACAATCACAAATTTACACAACAACATTCATATCCATCACATCACAATATTACTAGATGGTATGTGTGTGTATGTGTGTGTGTAGAAATATAGATAAATAATTCAAATATCAATAGCAAACAAAATATCTGTAATTCAAATTCAACGAATAGGCAAATATATTAGCATAAAATTGATCTAAGCATAATATAAATATAATATTAACTCATAGAGATTCCGTGTGAGCCTCCTTACGCCCTTATTCATTGGGCCCGCCTCGGCCTCTCAAACTCTCTATATGAGGCGGGCTCTCAAACTCTCTATATGAGAATAATAAATACAAATAATAATAAAATTTAGAACCCGACAATTATACACAGTTTCCTAGTATTCTAGAAGTATAATAAACATACTAGCATATGATTCAATTAACCTAACTCTATCGAATTCTAGTTATAACTTATTCTAAAACCAACATCATGTTTTACGAGAAAATCCTATCGAAAATTCTGCAGCATCTCCTTTGTAAAACGGATATCTCTCTACCGAAGTGAAACCCATCCTGCAACTAAAACACACTTTTTGCCCAACACACATACCGGGTCTACCAACGAATACCCAGATTTCCAATTGCAACAAAACAACACACTAAATTATAAGATTCCATAGTTTTACAACAATCCAATAAATAAATATTTAATATCAACATAATTACTCGAAATATAAACATATCCGACTTATCACTTTTTATTCTCACATTCTATTTATTTACCTGTTAATCAATAATATTACTTATATTGGAATTATATATAATCCTAATTATATAATCCATCTCATGTCCATACTAATAATTTACTTACCTCGCTATATATTTTACTAAAACCACTTAATTCTTTTAATTACTTTTATACTCAACTAACTTATTAAATTCCAAAAAATACCAATAAATTTTATAATTCATCATTAAATCTAATTAAGTTCATTTCATCTATTAAAACACTTGAATTAATTAAATACAAGTTTATTCCTAACATAATCATTTCATAACATTCATTTCTTGATAATACTATTGTTTATTTTAATTTTAGTTTTAATTTTATTATTATTCTATAACTTATTCATAAGAATTCTTGTAGTTAATTAATTAAGAACTACTTAAAGTCATCAATTCAGCCCATTAATTCCATCACCGCATTAGTTCTTCAATCAACATACTACCATTTAAAAAAATCATGAACAATTTAAAAACCATGAAGTTGTCAATAATTTAATATACCATAATATACTTAATCTACTGAGTAGATGGGTCTCGATCAGATTTAAAAAAAATAAAATTAATGTAGATTTAATCTAGATAAAGTAAAAATTAAGAAAATTACCTTAAAGAAACTAATGCCCATTAGCTTGTAAGCAAGCTTGATTTAATTAACTTTGGTTTCGGAAGTTAAACCAATGAATTGCACCTGTATTTCCTTTCTCTTACTACAAACACACATGGCCTCTCACTCTTACTCATTTTCTCTTTTATAATGCCGCATCATCACCGACCATCTATCTTCTTCCTTTCTACTTCTTTTTGTTCCATTTCTGTGCCTATTCCTTTTATATACACACACACATACACACACATTTTAAGACTTCCCTTATTTTCTAGAACAAGATGGAGACTTTGTTTCCCCAAAGGCATGTGATAGTCACCAAACATGACATGTGGCAAAAATAAATGACTCTTCATTTTATTATTATTATTATTGTTGTTGTTGTTGTAGTAAGAAAGAGTAAGAAATGGAATAATGGGCACATATCTGATTGTATACGTGAGCAAATGAGTTTGTTGTTGGTTTTTATTATTATTAGTTATCCACCAATCTAGAAGCTCCCATCATAATTATACAAATTCATAAAATAAATACACTCCAATGTTTTAAACTTAGAGTTAACTATCAAATATATTTGAGTTATTAAATTCTTTTAATCTTTATGTAAAATCTATAATTTCCATAGCATAAATTTTCAAACAAATATATAAATACCTAATTTTATTATTTAAAATAAATTATTTACATTCTCACATTCATATTTCGAGAGTAGCTTATACATAAAATATTTTTATTCATTAAATTTATAAATTTATATTTATATTTGAAATTTTCTTATAAGATTAAAAATAAATTATAGTATTTAAGTTGATATATCACTTTTCAAAAGAATAACATGTTTTAATACCAGAATAATATTAAAAATGAAAGTCATAAAAATTAAAGAAGTTATATAGTAATATAATTACTCTTTTTTATATATATATCAAAAATTTTGTAAAAAAAATCGAAATCCCAACTGAAATTAATTGTTAAAATTTTAATCATGGGGGATGATCTTACAGGCATCTCAGATCTTAAGCAGTTCCTTAGTCAGCACTTTGAGATGAAGGATCTCTTAGTTATTTCTTAAGTCTTGAGAAAAATACAAGGTACTACACTCGCATACCTGTTTATTAACAATTATATAATAATGCAATATATATATAAACATAAATGAAATAATATAAATATAAGTTCATATATAATCTAAGTTTTTGTTCTGATTATTAGTATTACTTATTCTAGTGATCGTCATCGGTGTTGTCATATGTTGGTTCATTATCTTTAGAAGTTGCAACATCTGTTTCAAACTCATCTTCTAAAGCTACTAAAACCACATCATCATCATCGACCATTGGCTGAAGACGCACTTCTTCAGTGTCATCATTTTGAAACGATGGTTCGATTATATCAGTGTTTGTTGTAGCAGGAACATTAATGAATGCTTGAGGTTTGATCTTACACACTGCCAACCAATTAATTGTATCCCTTTTTGCATCTGGATACTTTCAATAATATACTTGTGAAGCTTGTGCAGCCAACACAAAAGGCTCATACTTGTTGAACTGTTTTGTTTTGTGCACATCCACAAGTTTATATTGAGGATGTATAATTGTACCCAAATTTAGTGTTGGATCATACCAATCACACTTGAACAAAACGGTTCTTTTGATGGGCAGGGCTTAAAATTCCAACTCAATCACTTCAAGAAGAGTCCCGTAATAGTCATTCTCATTTGCAGAATAGTTAGTGCCCTTAATACAAACTCCACTGTTCCATATGACTCGGTTACTCCCATAGTCATTAATATGGAACCTAAATCCGTTTACAAAGTAACCGTTAAATGTTTTTACTTGTCTTAAGGGACCACGTGATAATGATTGAAGATAATGATTATCGATCTTGTTCAAAGGTGTACCAGGCTGTGGAGAATAAATCATTCAGTAACTCATTAAGGAATTCATGAATTTAAATGAATAAATAGAATTAATTTAACGAATTCATACTTATTTCTCAAACCAATCACAGAATTCATTCTCTGTCATGGTACTGATTCCTTCATTATTTAAGTTTGGATATTGCTTATGAGTTTGATCAAAAAATATGCTACAGAGATCTATTGAAAGACATTTAGCTCATGGATTTAATTATAAAAGGAAATGATTGAATATAAAGTATATATACTTACTCGATGAAAGGTTGAACTTCTGGACAATTCAAAAATACATATAACCAAGCTTCTTTATATTCATCGTCTCCCAAGTAATAGTTTCCCTCAGCACCTATGAGTTTACCGGGAGACTTGAATATTTTAAACATTTCATCAGGGAGATCAACATCGAGTTGCACCTCATTTCGCTTTTTCTTTTTTGGAATAGTCGGATCTCCCTCTTTAAAATAGAATGAGGAAAACTTTGCAGCTTCATCCATCAAGTATCCAATGGAAATGGAACCTTCCACTTGAGCTTTATTCATTATTTTGCTCTTTAGTTTCCTTAAGTATCTAAATACATATAATTAATGTGTTAGAAATATTATGATTACGTAATTTAGAAATTTTTATTATTTAATTGTTAAAATTATGATTACTTATTAATATTTACCTTTCAGGTGGATACATCCAATGGTAGTGCACAAGACCTGCAATCAAAGCTTCATAAGCCCGGTGCACTAGAAGATATTCCTAAATCAAAAAAACTAGGTGGGAAGATTTTCTCAAGATTGCACAACACCACCTTAATTTGCTCATTTATTACCGTCAACTCTTCTATATTCAATGATGATGCGGTGAGTTGCCTGAAGAATAGTGATAGTTCGGTTATTGCCTCCCATACTCTTGTAGGCAATAATTCTCGGAAGGCAATTGGCAACAACCGTTGCATGAATATGTGATAGTCATGACTCTTCATCCCAAACATCTTCAGTCTATTTATGTCCACACATCTTCCCAAATTCGAAGCATATCCATCTGGGAACTTCAGTTCTTTAATCCAATTAAACAAATGTTTCCTTGCTTCCTTGTCATTTACACAATACGAGGAATTTTCATACATACCATCTGCTTTTTTTGCTAACCTAGGATGATTTTAGTTCATATTCAATTCATCCCTAGACCTTACCGTGTCCTTCGTTTTACCAGGAATATTCAACACCGTATTAAAGATGTTGTCAAACACATTCTTCTCTACATGCATAATATCGAGATTGTGTCTAAGTAAATATTCAGCCCAATAAGGCAAACCCCAGAAGATACTTCTCTTGTTCCAACCACAATTCCTACTAAGTGCATTATTCACTTTTTGGGCATCAACTTCAGTCACTTCATTAAACTAAGATTATTCAATTCCCGAAGAATATCATGCCTTGATTTAATCCCCTCGGAATACTTTCCTGACTCTAACCCCTTTCAGAAAGTCTTTAGTGTTACGTCTGTAAGCATTATCCGAGGGGAAGAATTTTCGATGATTATCAAACCATGATTGTTTTCTACTCAAACTAAGTCTGAAAGAATCAAAATCTTCCACACAATGAGGACAAGCTGTCTTCCCCACACTACTCCACCCAGCCATCATTGAATAAGGAGGAAAGTCATTTATTATCCACATTAATGTAGCTCGCATCTAAAAATTTTGCTTCTTCGTAATATCATAAGTCTGAACCCCCACAGACCACAAATTATTCAACTCCTGTATTAACAGTTGCATGAATACATCAATCTTGCCTTTCGGATTGTTTGGCCCAGGAATTAAGACAGTCAAGAACATGAATTCCTCTTTCATGCACAAGTTTGGAGGCAAGTTATACGGCGTTACAACCACGGGCCATAGTGAATATTGTTGTCCGACTGACCAAATGGTCGAAAACCATCTGAAAATAAACCCAACCGGATGTTCCGAACCTCTAAAGCAAAATCAAGGAACTTCCTGTCAAAATGCTTCCATGTAGGGGCGTCTAATGGGTGACACATCTTTCTAACTTCTATCACATGCTCAGCATGCCATCTCATTTCACTAGCAGTTGCAGATGATGCATACAACCTCTGCAGACGAGGTGTTAAAGGAAAATAATGCATCTTCTTATGAGGGGTCTTCAACTTCCTTACAACCACCCTCCGACCAAAACCAACAACCTTCTGCTTATAACGAGCATGCCCACAAATCTTACAACTGTTCAAATCTTTATCTTCACCCCAGTAAATCATGCAATTGTTGACACAACAGTGAATGATTTTAACTGGTAGCCCCAACCCTTTCACCAGCTTCTTCGTACTATAGAAATCACAGGGCATCAAATTATCAGGCGGAAGTAACTCTTGGAGAAACTCACACACGTCATCAAACCATGCTTGTGAGTACTTATGTCTGCACTTTATTTCCAACATTCCAACAGCAGCAGACAATTAAGAATGATTCGAGTTACCTTCATAAATTGGTTTAGCCACAACTCGAATCATATTATAAAAATTATGTGCTTCAACATTAGGTTCCTCTTTAATTGGTTCAGGTATGAAATCTGGACCCACAACTTCTAGAACCATTATACGGTATGAAGTCTGGTGTGTACTCTCAGAATCGATCCCAAATTGATTCACATTTGATGGACCAACTTCATTTATAACTAGACGTCTATATCTGATAACTTCCTTCTCACCATGGTATTTCAAAACATAATAATCCTCTACAAACCCATTCTAATACAAGTGAACTTTAACATCGTCCATATGAAGAAACTGCTTATTCCAGCACTTCGGTTTAGGGCATGGACACTTGATATGCGTGTCGTCATTCACAAGTTCCGGATCATTCAATGCAAAATCAATAAATTTATTAACCTTATCCGCCCATTCATTTGAAAGCCTGCCATCAATAATTCGACCCTCGTACATCCACTTTCGAACTTTCTCCATATCTGAAAGCTATAAAATTTTAGGAATCATTTATTTCTACGTTTTTATATTACATAAAGTTAACGAATCCGATTTTATGGGAGAATGCAACCTAAAACACTTCCACCATCCAACATTTCTTTTTTCTTTCATTAAAGGTAGGGCATAAACCATTTACGAAAATGTCATGAAAAGAGTATTATGATTGCATGACATTTGTGTAAATTTTAGCAGCCTCCCAGCATGGTTCTCCAAGTACACTATTCGGGATATTTATAAAATAATGCAACATACGCTGATTTTAGAGAATTTGCATCATTCGGTATATATCTTGATGTGTAGTCGAAGAACAAAGCCAAGAAGCACCAAAATATTAATATACACATAAATATCATGCCGCGATAACACATAACATGTTCTTTCGTAAACTATCCACAAGGACAATCCAGTGTATTCAATTAACTTTTAAATACATTGGACGGTATTAATCTACGGTTAACTAAATGAAATGAAATGACGACTTTATATCATTTCCACGAATGAATTTAGATATCGCTGTAAGGAGGATGCAAACGACTCAGATAAAATATTAAATTTCTAATTTTCAAATTGGAATTATAAAATATTCAAACGAATACTTTATATACAATATCGCAGAACGAATTCGCAAACGATGGAGTCATATTTCAATTTTTTTTCATTTTTTTAATTATTTAATTTTTTATAGTTTTATATTAATAAATTTCAATTTACTCACATTATTCATCAACGGTAATTCAATTTTTCAAATTCGATTCTAGGAAGATGCAATCGAATACGAAAACAATTCAAAATGTCTTTATTTATTCGCTGCATGGAATATACAGCGAATATTGATTCTTATTAAATTCAAATGTTATAATTGGTAATTTTACAAACATTATTCATCAATGGCAATTCAATTTTTCAAATTCGATGCAATCGATTACAAAAACAATTAAAAATGACTTTATTTATTCGCTGCAAGGAATATGCAACAAATATTGGTTTTTATTAATTTCAAATGTTATAATTCATAATTTTACATACATTATTCATCAACGACAATTCAATTTTTCAAATTTGATGCAAGGAAGATGCAATTGAATACGATAATAAATAAAAATGACTTTATTGATTCGCTGCAAGGAACATGCAATGAATCTTGATTCTTTATTAATTTCAAAATGTTATAATTGCTAATTTTTATTAATTTCAGATTTTGTTTTTCAAACATATTATTATTTATTTTAACGATGAAATTGGAACCTGAGTTCAATTCAGTTCATTATGTGAACCTATTTTAATCTCTAAGGTCTTTCTAAATCTAACGAAAATTCTACCAAAATTTCGGCAGAGTTTCCCCTATAATTGTTCAAATTTCCCCAATAAATAGGGTCATTCCTGCAATTAAAACACACTTCTATATCCAATCACACTACTGGGCCTACCACAAATACCTAGACTTTAAATTCACATCCTAAATCTACCAGCTCATGCAAATCACAATTTTAACAACCTATATCTAATAGAACATGCAAATCAAAAATTTCACAACCTAAAATTTCACCATTATATGCAACTTAATCAACAAATTAATTCTAAAACCTATCACTAGCAAAAATATACATTTTACAAACATATATATAGAAATATATAATAACACAAAGTAAATAAACAATTAATCCAACAATGATGTAGGGCTATTTAGATAACCAATAAAATAAATAATTCTCAACATCAATTAATTACTACCTCGATTAATCAATTTTAAATAATCATCTTATGATTATTTCATAACATTTTTTTTCTAAATTACTTTAAAATTAGATGACAATTTAAAAAAAAACATTATTTTTGTTCTAATTAGGTTATTAAAAATACTTACTTGAAACTCCAAACAAGCAATCAAACCAAAACTCTTTCGTGCCCTCGATCAATTCTCCAATGAACCAATTAATCCAAAATCCACAATTCGAAAAAAAATTATATAACGACCTATACGAATTTAAGAAAAATACATATTAAATTTTTTTTCCATATTATGCTCAAATTTTGACTTCTTAACTAATTAGTTCTCATTATTTTTAATTCACTATAATTATTATTATTTCATCTAAATACACAATAAAGTCTAAATATCCAAAGAAACATAAATTATTACAAAAAATACTACAAAACCATTTTTTTTCAGTATTTACAATTATTCAAAAAAACTGAAATTAAATTAATAAAAAATTAAAGAAAAATAGAAATTATAAAATAAATAACCTCAAAAATGGAAAATAAATTACCATAAATTAATTTATATAAAAAATTATTTTATTATAAACCACATCATTTTTCATAAACTTAAACCCTAACAAATTATAAATTACTTGTTATTATTTTTAATTCTCTATTATTATTATTATTATTTTCATCTAAATATACATTAATTAACTTTACAAATCCAAAAACACCTAAATAATTACCAAAAAATTTTCCAAATTATTCCCAATTATTTTTCATTTTTTACACTAAATTCAAAAAAAAAACAAAAATTAACTAATTAAAAAATTACAATAATAAACAGTAATTAAATAATTAAAAACAACATAATTTTTCATAAACATAAACAGCTAACAAAGTATAAAATAAATTTAAATTACCCAACAATATATTCAAACTGAAAAAAAATTACCAACAGAATTAATTTTTAAAAAATTTAAAAAATTACCTTAACCTTAAAACAACAATCACATTATAATTAAAATTACAAACCACACACACACACACACACACACACACACATAACACCCAAAAAATTAAAAAAATTAAAAAAATAAATAAACACTTACCTGGAGGGAACGACGACCAGCAGACCCCCAGTGGCGAGCAGCGATGGTGCGGCGCAGCAGCACCAACAGGGGGAGGAGGACAACAGCTTCAATTTAGTCCCAAAAATTCAATTCCAAACCCTAACACAAAACTAACAATTTTAACCCTAACAATTAATTAACTAATTAATTCACCTAACAAATTAATTTTTTTCTTGCAGGAGTTGCTGTGTGTGGGAGAGAAGGACAGGGAAGAAAGAAGAAAGGAAGAAGGAGAAGAGGAGGGAAGGGAAGAGGTCTAGCGGTTTTTTTAAGTGTGAAAAAATAGCGACTATATCCTTTTAGTCGCTATTTAGTCGCCGTTTTTTTAAATGACATGGCAGACATTAAACAACGACTAATTGAAGACTAAATTTTAGTCGCCAATTAGTCGCTACACTTTCCAATTTCCCTAAAATTATTTCAGATTAGCGACTAATAATTTAGTCGCTATTTAGTCTCCATTTAGTCGCTAATTTTAAGGTGCCAATTCCCACCATTTATTGCGACTAAATAGAGACTAAATTATTTTAGTCGCAACATATAGTCACTATTTAGTCGTTATTTTAGTCGCAGTTTGCCAAAATCTCATATTTCCTCCATTAGTCAGTAATTAGTCAATTTTTTGTCGCTAATTTTAGTCGCTAATACGTGTTTCTTTAGTAGTGTCTCTTCTATTTGACAAGATAGTTAGATTGATTTGAAACTAAATATATTTTGTACTTTTATATTTTTTTCAAATTTATCCCAACTTATCGTTTAGTTTCAATTCTAACCAGTTTTAATTATCTGACTTGTCTTGGTAACTAGAAGAGAGAATAAGAGGTAATAATGATATGTCAAATGAAACATACGTTTAACTATATTTTCCACCAAACGCAAAGTATGAGATCCAAACTGGGAAGATTCAAAAGTCATGTTAGATTTAAAAAAAAACACTCAAAAACGTTCACTACTAGAAAAAACCGGATTAGCAAAGGACAAAATCCGTTGATAATCTTGAAAAATCCGTTACTAATTAACTTAGCGACGAATTTAGCACCGGATTTTGTCCGTTGCTAAAATCCTCACCGCTAACCGAAAATAAGGACGGGCTATTGCTAATTAGCGACGGATTAAATCCGTTGCTAATTAGCGACAGATATTTCCCTTGCTAATTTATTTGTGATGGAATGTTGCATTTAAAGAGGACGAAATAAATCCGTTGCTAATATTAGCAACGGATTTGGCCGTTGCTAATTTATTTACTGATTATTTAAAAAAAATAATTAAAAATATTTTAAAAAATTATAAAAAAATAATTTTACTAAATTAATTTATTTAACCACCTTTTATACTCCTCAAATCATATTAATTATCTCTTTAAACCTCATTATTTTGACAAATCAACCCACTTCTCGTAGGTCACCCATCTTTGGAGTGATCTGGACTGAGCACGTTTAGCTTTGTAGTTCCTTCAATTTGCCTTCCATTTATGCTGTTGATGATTTATGTTATATGTTATATCAAAATCTATTTATTATACATACATAAATTTGTACTTAACTAAAAAATTAATAATTATAATTATAATTACAATTATAAATTATAATTATAATTATAATTATTGTATATATGACTAATATTATATTATAAGATACGTATTTGTACTTAAGTATGTATGTATGTGTGTGTGTGTTTAACTATTATTGATAAACACGTTATGTAATTATTAATTATACACATAATTAAAAAAATATAATATACTAATTATATTTAATTAAAAAATCTGTAAAAGTAATTACATATACTTATTAATTATAAATTCTATACTTATATATAATATCATATGATTATTAATAATAGATATTATTAATAAATAAAAACATAATTATCAATTATATATGTAATCAATAATTATATATAGTTATTGATTACTAATTATATTTAAGCTGTTTCTAATTAGATATAGTTTATGATGGCTTTAATTTGTAATTTTTTTTTTTCAACTTTTCTTTTTGGTTAAAGAATCCTGTGCAGTGCCAATTATTGATTGTATGTCAATGAATTTGTAATTGTTGTTACTTGTTATGTAATGCTACCATTATGTAATCTTAAAAGCTTGTGTACAAATCAAGACCTGATTTGGATAATTATCAACTGCTAATCCTCTAGTACCAAGTAAAATTTAGGTTAAACCTAGTGATAGAAGTAATTTGATTCCCAGCATAAAATGCAAACAAATTCAAATCTGAAATCATATTAATTAATTGCTTACTCAATCATTGCCAAACAGAAAAGAAAATATGTTCTTTTACCAATTCTGCCAGAATTTACTTCTTAAGAGTCTTTATTTTTTTGACAGTAGATGTAAAATTTATTTATTTTGGATAAAAAGGTGATATAGTAATTCAGAGAAACGATTAAGGCAATCTAATTAGCCTTTACCATGTGATAAATTGGCATAATCCATCAAAATGAAACTAATTATGAGGAGCAGAGCTGCACTTTAACTTATAGTTTCGGTAAAAAAAAAATTCTTTTAGTTTGAACTGATGCCTATTATAATTCTGCTGCATCAATATTGAAATGGAAATTTTATTCAAAAATTTGTTCCTGTGTTGTGTAAAAAATGCAGAGTCCTTGGCTCAAATTGGTGGTGGTAGGAGAGAAAAGAAAGCAAAAAAAAAAAAAAAAAATCAGAGAACAATAAAAAGAACACTCATATTTCATCTTGTTCAAAAAAAAAAAACAAAAAGAACACTCTTGAACTCTAATCCTCACTGCTAAAGGAAGATCAAATATGGCAGAGGCTCTTGTTTATTTAGCTGTTGAAAGAATCACTAATTTGCTCAATGATGAAGGGGTTTTTGTGCATAGAGTGATGGAGAAAGTTATGCGCCTAAATGACGAGCTAAAGCGGATGCAATGCTTAATTCTTGAAAGATGCAGACCAAAGGCAAGAACAAGATGAACGCGTACGTAATTGGGTTGCTGAAATCAGAGAAGTTGCTTATGAAGTTGAAGATGTCATTGATACCTTCATTCTTAAATCTTCAGCAGGTAGACGAAAAGGGTTATGTGAATTCATCGAGACTAGGATCAAATCCATTAGAGCTCGGATCGGGGACATTTCTACTGCTATGCAGACTTATGAGAAGGTATTTAATGCAGCTAATTAGATCAGATCCATATGCTGAGGAAGAACATGTTGTCAGCATGGAAGATTGCAGAAGAGATCTAATTGGGCAGTTGATGACAGAAAAGGAGTTTCAATAGCAGGCATGGGAGGCCTCGGCAATACAACTCTTGCCAAGAAAGTATTTAATGATATAAAGATAAAGCGACACTTTGATTGCTGTTCCTGGGCTTTCATATCTCAACAATTTTCTGCAAGGGAAGTTTTTGTTTGGAATCTTGATGGAAGTTACAACTGAAGACAATAGAATGACATTGGCAAGCATGAGAGAGGATTTAAAACACTTAAAATTTTGTTGAAGAGGGAGAGATACTTGGTTGTACTAGATGATGTATGGAACGAAAGAGCATGGGATTGTTTAAAGTGCGTTTTCCCTGGAGGAAAGAAGGGAAGCAAAGTTCTACTCACCACCCGCATCAAAGAGGTTGCTTTATATGCTGATCCATGGAGCTCTTTAGTGGAGCCACCATTTTTGACAGCAGAAGAGAGTTGGAACTTCTAATCAGGACTACCTCTTGCCATTGTTGTACTTGGAGGCTTGTTGGCTAACAAGTCTTTGAAAGAGTGGGAATTGGTGCAGAGAGGCTGAAATACCCAATTTATCAAGATGCAACAGAATTATCAATATGCAGGAGTGAATTGGATACTAGCTCTGAGCTACCATGACTTACCTTGCTTTTTCTATCTTTCGCAATTTCCAGAGGATTCGGAGATTCATAAGGAGGACCATACCGGAAGATCTAGTTAGCAGGTGCATGGTTCAAGTGAGTCAAAGGGACCATACCGGAATAAGAATCAAAACAATCCGTGTTCATGATCTCATGCGAAAGAAGAGAATTTCCTCAAGATTGTCGAACATCCACAGGGCACCATAACAAATAGTTCTTCCAACTTCCTGTATATTCATCCTTGCACATATCAACATGATCTTA
>CANYLF010458916.1:0-15652 GCA_948193215.1 Bocquillonia castaneifolia
TACTAATATTATATTTTTTAGTATTATAATTTTTTGTGTTTTATTTAGTAGAATAAATTTATAAAAAAATTATATTTTAAACTTTCATATTATATTTTTTTAGTATTATAATTTTATATGTTTTTTTTAGTAGAATAAATTTATAAACAATTATATTTTAAACTTTTCTAATATTATAATTTTTTTATTTTTTTATTAAGTAGGATAAATTTAATTTAAAAAGCATAATAAAATATCATATTATTAAATTAATTTAAAGTAAATATTAGGCATGTATTTTAATTTGTTATTATTGATTTAAATTTTACGTTGGTGAATGGTTAATGAAATTGAATAGATTGTTCTTGATTTCTTATAATTTTTAATTTACTTTTTCACATGTTGTATTTTTATTTATTTTCTCTAAATATTTTATTATGGTTGCTTAATTGATTTAAATAAAATATTGTTGAATTAAATGTAGTATGTGAATAATAAAATTGACTTTTATTTATGGAATTGATTTGTAAATAGTTGAAAACTTGAAATTATATTTGCGAGTAACTAGAATTAATTTATGATAAATGCCTTGTTATTTTATATTTTAGTAAATTTTTTTTATTATTATGTGAATTGATAAATGACGATTAATTGATTTTTTTAATAATTTGTTTAGGTAATGACTCCTAAGGGTTTTTAAAAACCGGTTATTAAAATTAGTGATTCAAGCCCCCTTTCATCTTTTGAAGCAAGCACTGCGATCCAAAAGAAATTCATATTGAATTTAATCCTGATGAACTTGTTATTGATCCGGATAATAGAAAATCAATTGAGAAATATGAACCGATAATTTTTTATTCAATAATTTATTTACTTTAAATTCCGCCTCACCTCCTGTAAATTTCTAATTCCGCCACTGCACAAAGCTAATTGGTTTTGTGCAAGATAGGTTCCAATCCCATTTATATACCCACATGTGTGTGTAATCCAACACTCCAGGTCCATGGATTTCTACATATCAAAGCGGGATGATTGGGCTAGCAGTGGAGACTAGTGTTTAACAAATGACAAGGACCAGTTGCAGTTGGTTGGGCTAGCAGTTAGGGGTGTGCATTCGGTCGGTCCGGTCCAGTTCAGTCTGAATTTGGCCAGACCGATTGATCTTTTGGAGGTCCTAAGTTAGGATCAGACCAGACTTACCTCTAGACCAAAATCGGACCAAACTGAATTGGTTCAGTCATTTCGGTTCGGTTCGATTAGTTTTCATTTAATTTTTTTAAAATCTTTTAATAAATATTAATACATTTTTATATACTTATTTATCAAAAAAATCATAAAATATATTTATTAAAGCAAAAAACATATAAAATGTAAGAAATATATATATAATGTGTAACATACATAAATATATATATATATATAAATATAAAAATTAAAAAATAAAATAAATAATTTTGGTTTTTCGGTTGGTTTGGTTTTTCAAACTTGAAAACCGAACCGAAGATAAAAAAACAAAAAATTTTTAAAAATGAAAACGAGACCGTTAACCAAACAGATCGAACTGATTTTCATAAATCAATTCGGTCCGGTTCGGTTTTCTCGTTCAGCCCGGGGTTTTTTACACCCCTACTAGAAGTGGAGACTAGTGTTTGACAAGTGACAATCGGACCATGTAAAATATTTTTGAGGTTGT
This sequence comes from Bocquillonia castaneifolia, assembly GCA_948193215.1. Lineage (NCBI taxonomy): Eukaryota > Viridiplantae > Streptophyta > Magnoliopsida > Malpighiales > Euphorbiaceae > Bocquillonia > Bocquillonia castaneifolia. The sequence continues at coordinate 1,673 of CANYLF010458916.1, forward strand.
TTATTAATTAATTAATTGCTACCTGAATTCGCAAGTAATAACCATGGTAGTTGAAGGAAGTGAAGAGATAACCAATATGGACGTCCACCATGTCAGAGCTAGCATCTTGATAAATGTCAAGGATTGGTGTCTTCCCATTGTCAAACACCCAACCAGATATTCCCCATTTTGAGGCTTTATCTGCACTATATCTTTCTTCTTTTTTCTGGTCTGCTTTGCCTGTCCCTAGTGAAAGCACTATAATCCCAAATCTCCTATTTAAGTTTTCACATTTTCCCTCATCTGGATCCACTCTTTCCAGTATTTCTTTGCGGCTTAAGGCGTGACTTATAGCCAATAAAGTCTACAAATACATGCATGTATACATTATTTGTCAATTAATTAATTTGCAGGCTTCATCTTGTGTAGTATATTAATTCTTTCTTAATTAACATATACAATATACTTACAGGATTATTTGCAGCAACCCCACCATCAACAAGCTCAAATTTACGTTGTTCATCTGTTTAAAGAGATGCATTTAATTAGTTAATAACTTATTTTGTTTGCTAAATGCCTGGAAATGTACGTACACGTCTAATGTTTTTATACGATAAATACCCTTGTCATTTGTGGTGAAGGAGTGGGGTGCAAAGTATGTTGGAGCTGCACATGTGCTCAAGCAGATATCTATAAGCTTCGCATTATTTATAGGTTTTTCCCTTCCCTGCCAATAAAATAAATAAACAATTTAATACTTATATATTATATACAGTGCAAAATAATACTAATTAATAATAATAAATTAACTTGAAACACAATTAAGCTTAATTAGTAGAACTATAAATGCATATATACTTCATTGGTTGAGAAGATGACTGGTTGAAGCTTGTTGATGTCAAAACTAGGTATAATCACATCTGTTACAGTTTGACTTATAGTCAATTCATCCCGTTCCTGCTTCAACCCCTCTTCTTGTAGAGTCTTTCTTATCACTGATTCCAGAATTTTTTTGTTATACCTTGGCCCAAATATTGCACCCACATATTTTATTATGTTGTTAATGAACTTTATTATTGGCTTAATGAACCTGTTCTTGATGGTAGATCCAAAAACTCTTAAAACAAAAGATTAATTAGTATATACATACATACATACATACATACATACATACATATATATAAAAGAAATTAAAATAAATTGCTTCTACATTATTAATTTATTATTATATTCACCTCGTCTGGGGAAAAATTGTGGGAGATTTAGTGTTGTAGAATTGGACAATTTGTTGTGCTGTAAATTTTGGCCTTCTGCTCTCCAGATTATTAGGAACTGTAAGCATGGCAGTTATGAGCCCACCAGTGCTTGTCCCTGCTATTACGTCAAAATAATCTGCTATTCTTACATTTGGGTCCTTTTCTAAGGTCTAACAAAAATAAATGCAACGCATTATCAGCAAAATAAATAAATAGACATGAATTTAAAAAGAAGTGTTTAAAACTAACAGGAAAGGAAATTAATATATATACCTGAAGCCTGGTTTCAAGATTCTGAAGGATGACAGCAGGAATTATGCCTCTTATGCCACCTCCATCAATACTTAACACTGTAATTACAGGCTCGTCACCCATCTATATATTTTTCCTCCGAGATAATATTTTGAGATTAAAAAAAGATCCTTAAAATTAACCAATTTAATCTCAATTCTGATGATTGTGGTGCATGCTTATACACACACTTATATAGACATACATAAGAAATGTCAACTTAACTACTCTGGTCCAATTAGATTGCTGAGACACTAAGACTAGCTATGTAATTAATTAATTAACTGCTAATTAATCTTTGTTCTTTTAGTAGACTCTGCTTCACACCTTGTCATCAATGACGTAGTTAGGGGCCCGGGGGGTCATGGTCCCCTAACTTTGGAAAAAAAAATTTAACAAGTAAATTTTAGCATGTTTTTAATTGAATCTCTAATTTGTGAAATTTTTTTATATACGTATCTCCGAAGATCGGGAACAGGATCGGATGAAAACCATTGGGTTGGTATTGAAAAAGACTAAATAAAAATAATTCATGGCTCATCGCTGCTTATCATTGCCCCATACATCCATGAAATTATTCTTTTTTTTGTTCATATTTTTTAAATTCACACCCCCAACCACCCCCCCTCCCCTTCCTCCCTCTCTCTCTCGCTCTCTCTCTCTCTCTCTCTCTCTATATATATATTATGCATGAACATTGAAGGGAAACAAGACAATTTTTGATTAGGTGATGAAATCTTCTTCTGATCATCTTGAAATAATGTCAAGATTCCCACGATTACAAATAAAAAAAATAAATGAATAATTACTTAGAATCTTCCTTTTCAGATCAATCCAATTAGATAGGAGCTATAACATGTCTTTTGAGTTTTGAAATAAACATTAAAAGCTAAAACTTGATTAGGTGCAAAGGTACGAGGCGGCCACAAAATATTATTTTAAAATATACCCGCAATTATTCAGGCCTTGACAAGGGGAAAAAAACAAAGTCAAACGTTGGATCAGAACTGGAGTTAGGGCTGAACTTACAATGGTAGATGAAGCATAAATTATAACTAATTAATTAAGGTGATTTTTACTATTGAAATTTCAAGGTAGAGTGAATTACATTTAGACAACTACAAGCTAAGGTTTATTACACAATTCTGCTAGAACCCCGTAATACATCAACCATCTTCAAAACAAAAATGTACATTTTTCTTTTGTGGTTTAATAAGATGTTCTAGCCTTAACTTGGTTGAATATATATATAAATTGAAAATTATTAGTAACTAAATATACACTTAATTTATGAGCATCATAAGAATTTAAGAAAAAATTTAGAAAATTATAAGGATTTAGTGAGAAGTTTTCACCTCCAGATGTAGTTATGTTAGTTTCTTAGATTAGAGTAGAGGGGAGGATTAAATCCAGACCCTCTCAAATGCACCGCCATTGAGTTAGCTTTCTGCCACTAGGCTTGATTTAGTTGTTGCATAAGAAAATGAGAAATTATATCTTTAAGCTGGTATTTCATGTCTATAATATTTAAGCATTAAACAATGGAACCCATTGAGTTAACTTTATTTTTTTTCTCAACAATTCAGGAAATAATGATAATTTATTAAAAATTGAAATGAAAAAACTCACAATGATATAACTATCCATAGAATCAAAATGTCATACATGACATTGTACAATTAGTTTGCCATCCCACTGCCACCATATTGACATCACATGGAACACCCACTTCAGGTATAATTTCTTAAAAAAAATTATTAAAGATATGTTGGTCTTTTAATTATTTCTTTTATTATTTTGTTTAGAAATTTTAAAAAAATCACATTAATCCATATTCATAATCTTGCCATTTATATGATCATTTTGTCAAAGCCATAAAAACTTAGGCTGGATTCATTTATCAACTACGCCTTATTTAATTTATAAGATGATAGTCATATATAATTTATTTAAGTAAATTTCGCTTTCAATAATTATAGAAATTATATAAATTCACAGCCAAATTCAGAAAGGATAGTTGTGGTTGATGATGATCAGAAAAAGAAAATGCGAATAATGCAAGTGATCATGCAATTGAAGTCGAGAATAATTCCACACATAAGAACAAAAGTACACATCATCACTCTTCTCTAGTGAGACTGCACAAATATTTATATTGGTAAATCTTATTTGATGTAAAAAAATTACTGGAAAGCTATTAGAAGAGAAATTGAAGGTTCATATATATCATCAACTGAATTACTGATTTTGTTGCCGGAGCTTTTGTTCATCTGAAAGACGCTTTGCAAATTCAGTAAGAGCAGTTTCATTGGTACGCTCTCGTTCATTTATGCTTTCAAACTTGCCGGTCTCCAAACTTACTCTCGACTCTGGCATCTTAAGTAACTTGGTGCCTATCTCTACAAGCCTTTGCAAATTCTCCACAGTTGCAATATCAACTGATGCCGCATCACCAGTCAGTGTGTCATCCTGTCCAATATATATATAATAGCCAAAACTTATTGAATTTGAAGTATAAGATTACTTTTACAAAATTTGTAGGTCGAAATTGTTTCATTGTGACAGACTGCATCTAAACTATCAATTTTTATCAAAAACATATATAATTTTATTTTTATGTATATACCTGAATACGCAAGTAATAATCCTTGCAGTGGAGAGACTGGAAAAGAGCGGAGATATGGAAGTCTACTACATCAGAGCTAGCATTAGTAAAAATATCAATAATTGGTGTTTTCCCATTCTCAAATACCCAACTCAGAAAACCCCATTTAGATGCTTTGGCAGCGGTGTAATTTGCCTCAATCTTTGCTGAGCCAGTTCCCAATGATAGAACTAGCATACTCTTGCTCTCCATTGGTTTTACATCAACGAAATCTGGATTCTTCTTCAATACCTCCTTCCTGACATGTGTTACGGCCAGTAATGTCTGAAAATTCAGTTTGCTCAAATACATCAGCTAATTAACCACGCAAATAGAAGAATAATTAACATCCTGATAATCTCCTGAACTACAACAAATATATATGAACATTTGAAGTATATTCTTACAGGGTTGTTTGCAACAACACCACCGTCTACGACCTCAAAAGTATGTGTCTGATCTCCATCATCATCCTTGGTTGTGAAGGAATAAGGAGGCAAGAAGGTAGGAGCTGCAGAGGTGCTTATACAGATATCTGCTAGCCGAGCATTTTTTAGAGCATTGACCTTTGCCTTTTATTGCAGAGACAAAAAAGAAAAGGTGGATCGAGAATCTTCAGACAATATAAACAAAGACAACGTTTAGTTAGTGCTTTAGTTGTCTTAAAAAAAATACATACTTCATCTGTTGAGAAGATCACTGGCTGCAGGAGCTTTATGTCAAATGCAGGAATAATCACATCTGTTAAGGTATCCCTTATGGTCAACTCCCCTAGTAACTGGTTCGTTATGGATTTCAGGTATTTTCCATCATACTTTGGCCCCAAAAGTCCACGGGCAAAATTTGTCATCGAGTTAATGAAATTATTCCGGCTGATTAATCCTCCAATATGATCAAAAACAGTACAACACGTAAGCATCAAAAAAGAAGATAAATGCTTTCTTATCGCTAAAATTTAAAAAAAAAAAAAAGAGAGAGAACTTTTCCATCACCCAATAATTTGATTTAGCCATTACAAATGTTAAGTCACCTCTTCTGGGGGAAAATCTCTGGACAGTTCTCTAAATAGAAGTTTTTGATGTCTTTTGCTTCATAAAGAGGCCTTTTGTCCTTGTTTGGAGCTGTGAGCATGGCGGTTATTAGCCCACCAGTGCTTGTCCCTGCAATTATGTCAAAATAATCTGCAATTCTTGCATTTCGTCCATCAATTTCCTACCAAAAACAGTGGATAACCAAAAAAATAGAATACTAAAAATATTGAATGAACCTAATGTGAATTGAATTTTTAAAGACTTGGCTGTTGCAGCGACAGAATATAAATATACCTGAAGCTTGGACTCAAGAAAGGCAAGAATTACACCTGGAATTACGCCTCTGACACCACCTCCATCAATGCTCAACACTGTTACCATCTTTCCCTTATTAACATAATTTCGAGCCGCCATTTTTCTTACAACTTACAAGAGAGCACCAAAAGAGTAAATGAAATGTCTTGTAGCAAATTAATTTGGCAGTTGGTTCATAGTACATATGAAGCATATATTATATAGAATAAAAAAAGACTAAAGATTTATATAAAAGATATTTTCAAAACCAAAAAGATTTACCGAAGAGGCTTAAACAGTAGTAATAATTATTATCAAAGTCTCTTACTTTATGGTTTGTTCGTGGGCCTATGCAATAGTTAGAAGGAGATTGTTAATAGAGATTCTTTTGTCATTTTTGACGACTTTATGCACACCTTCATGTCAATTTCTTTTTCTAAATTATTGCAATCTTCGTTGGTTGGGGACACCCATTATTATAATTAGTGCTCTGTAACTATTCACTTTTAACTCAAGTGATTCCGTAGAGTGATAACAAAAGAATAAAATAATGAACATTAACAAACATAAGAATGCTACAGAATGAGCTCAGCTGTAATTTGGGAGACTTCAGCTTTGTTGTTTCAACTAATTCAAACCATTTATAATTAGATGCATACTTTGCAATTCAAGATGTTAGGATTTCATCTCAGGACTGTGGTATACGTATAAAATAGAATAGAATAAGAAAGCAGCAGTTAAAACTATTAAAAAATGTCTTAAAGTAGCCCTGCAGGCTTTGCCTAATAGTTAAAATCTTTATAATTGACATAGAAATCCCAGGTTTTAATCCCTTTACCACATTGAAAGATAGAGGGTATGTGTTTATTTTTGAAGATTGAGCTACATAATCAGGAGGAAGATAATGTTTCAGATTTTCCAAGATTCATCAAATTATACAAGAAAATGATTTTATAAAAACATAAAAGCGGGATATAATATTGTTACCATCCCCTGTGATTACTTGTACATAAATATTCATTAGATGGTGATGGACCGTTCTTATGCATGTTCTGACTAAAATTACTTTTACAAACAAAATCTTTACCTTATACAATCTGAAATATATATGAGTTCGACACTTACAATAATAAAATCTTATCATAGTGGGATAATTAACCTGTAGGGTCACTGAATTATTATTAGATTTAAAAAACGGTGCTCATTTTCAATTTGTTTTTTTTGTAACCAGACTTTCAGTTTATTTCGTCTTGGTAATTAGACATCATCTATTTTATTTCAATTGGAGGTTACCTGATGAAACTAGTAATTGATTTTTCTAAATTTATGGCTAGTTTAACATTTTAACCAGCTTTAACATGTCAAGTCATTTTTTACGTGATTATTGAAAATCTTAAACCCTAAAGAACTCCTAAATTTTCACTTTTCTAATTTGTTTTTCAATAGCTATTTAGAACATGACATGGTATACAAGAGCCGATTGACATGATAAATATGTAGAGAGTATACCTTCTTTGTCCACCATGTAGCAAATCAGCCATTATTTTTAATAAATCAGTCACTAATTGCATAAGATAACCTTTAATTGAAATAAAATAGAAATATGGTCACTAAAAAGAAATAAACTGAAAATCGGTACCTTTTTTGAAATCCGATCATAGTTCGGTGACCTCTCAGGTCATAGTGTTATGTATTCAAAAGCTAAATAGAATTCTTTTTTTTCTTTTAACCGTCCCAATGCCTTTCCAGCTTTGTCTTATTTTTGTAGAACTTGAAGTTGAACATTACTCTGAAGTCAACGCAAAAACCTGGCAATTCTTCGTACAAGAAAATTCCGTATTCGACTGAGAATGGATGGTTTCTTTTTCTTGCTCTTTCTTCCTGATCTTCGCGGCGACTTCCACTGTTCAGACTTAGAAATTACTTCTGCTCGAGCTTTAGGAAAAGGCGCACCTCGATTGGCCTGTAATTCTGAAGATTGTCCTTCTTCTGCCTCTTCAGAAATATACTCATCTTCATTTATCTTTTCCTGATCTTTCCTTTGCCGTCTTCTTAATTCCTTCAATCTCGATAGAGCAAAGACCCTGCTTTCCTCAGCTGCAAATTGCTGTTCCATAGACACTGAAACCCTCGATCTTGCAATTGCTGTTTCTTCTTTAGCTCTTCTTCTCAATTCATAATACTCCACTCGACGAATTGTAACAACAGTCGTATTCGTTCCTGAATTATTGATGTGCCCGATTGAATCTGCTGCCGATGCTTCAGAAGCCTCTGATTCGATCCTGACAGCTTGGAGCATAAGCTGCAATGTTTTTAGAGTCTGCTTTCTTATCCTGAGAACTTGTTTCAACTTCGTTTTTGCTCGAAGTTCTTCGTCTGCTTCGAGTTTGATAGCATCTGATTCCTTGTACTTCTGTTCAAGACCCCAGTTTAATTCATTGATCGTTTCCTTGGCCTTGGATTCGTCTTCCATTTTTGACTTAATTTCTCTACTGATAGTCTCAATCTGTGATCCAAGCTCTGAAATTACCATATTGGACATTGAAATTCGGTTTTTGGCACTTGCCAGTCCGGCTTGTTGCTTCTCAAGCTCGTCGATTAGAGGCTTGGAGTCTAACCATGACTGCGTAGCGCTGTCTTTAGCTCTGTACAATTCTTCTCTGATCTCATTTAATTCTGCCATTTTTTCCTGGAGCTCGTTAGAATCAGTATCATCAGATTGGCTCCCTCTTGTTTTCTTGTCATGTGCCTCCATTTTGAGTTTCGCCAATTTGTTGATGATCCTGATTTATTCAAGTTGTTGATCGTTGTCGCCATTGGAATTGAATATTAAAAAAAAACACATTTGATTTGAGAAGAGAGAATTGAAAAGTCCAAATTGAAATTCATAGATATTGTCCTCTTTGATTTTGCCGTTACATATGTGAGGACATGTTTTTATGTGCTGGCTTCATGCACATTGTACGGTAGAACTAGATGCTGCACTACATGATACAATCTGTGATGCTATATTACAATTTAATTTTCTTTTTTTTCTTTTTTTCTTTTTTTTTTGTGAAATCACATTGAAATTCATCTGGATTCAAATCTTGTACAGTAAAATTCTCTTTATCAAGTTTTAACACAATTACATTAAAAAAACTTGAAATTTGGTGAGAATAAAATAATAATGTGTGAGTTGATGTGAGGCTCAACAACTGTTTAATTGTTTAATTTAATTTATGTTTTATATATGGGAATTACAGGATGGCATAGTTGACGTATTAGCTAGTGATGTTTTCAATAATTGCTATTAAACAACTAGCACAACAACACTATATAAATTACAAATGATTTTGACCAATTCGGAGGGAATAAGCAGGAGCGACTGTCCTTAAATTTCCTCAAGTGATGACTCAACAAGAATACTTGGACCTTTTACCTCCCTATTCTATAGGTTTATGTCGTCATTGAACCAAAAATAAGAAGTTACACAAGTTATATGAAATCAAAAAAAAAAAAGTTTACATGCAATCAAATTGTTCAGTTATTGCACCAGGAAGCTCTTCTAGCAACCAAAAATTACACACATGCTGCTTAAAAAAACAAGATAACTCATATATGTGATTTTTCCAATAATTATATTGATTTTTCAACTAATTCAGCATCACAAACCAAAAAAAAAAGTTAAATGGGCTGGGCTGGGCTGCATCTTCTAATCCAACAGACTTTCAAACCTACAAGAATCCGAATCCGACTCCAACGATAGATTCAGGACAATGAGCGTAGTGCGCACTTGGCGCTCTTTAGAAGTAACGAGCCTTTCTTCTTCTTCTTGTAGTAATAGTATACTTTGGTGGCATCCAATTCCAAACAGAAGTAAGTTTCCAATTGGACTAAACTTCTGGTCAACTAAAGCCACAGTCCTTCTCCGGCTACCATTGACGCATTTAACTTGTAGCTCAACTCACCCAGTCAAAATGGCCAAGTCACCATCTCCATTAATACCGGAGGATTCCAATCACAACAGGTGCCGTTTCCAATTTTTTTTTAGAAAATCTAATTTTGGATTATAAATTTCAATTTTGTCATTATTATTTTTTTAATTCTTCTTTTTTTTTTTTTTTTGCAGGACTACCTGTTTAGCTTACACGGAGATAATGGTAATTCGTCACGGTGAAACTGAGTGGAATGCTAATGGCAGACTTCAGGTTTCTTTTTTAAAAAAATATTAATTCATTTATTGTTTAATTTATTTAATTAGTAATGATTTTTTTTCAAGTATTACTATATGAATTGTATTTGTTTTTTTAAGGGACAACTTGATGTTGAATTAAATGAAGCTGGAAAACGACAAGCCGTTTTGGTATGTTTTTCTTTAATCACTATTTGTTTGAAGGGTTTCTGTTCTAATTATAATTTATTTTTGATGTTGTTGAAGGTGGCTGATCGACTCTCCAAGGAGGCTAAAGTGTCTGCTGTGTATTCTTCGGACTTGAAAAGAGCTCTTGTCACTGCACAGACTATTGCTGCTAGTTGTGGTGGCCCAGAGGTATGACTTGTTGCTTGTAATAATAGTATGTACTATTTCCACATTGCAGCTTGTTGGGCGGTAAGTTATGCGTGTTTATGCGATGAAATTATGGTTTTGAACTTACTATATGGTGTGGTTTGGCTATTTGCAGTAGTGCATTAGCCTGTGTGCTTCACTAGCGTAGGTGTAATGCTCAAAAATGTATGTAGATTTGTAAACAGTAAACTGCAATAGATGTGTTGTCGATAAATGAACTGCTTTTGTCTATGGATTCACGCAAATGATATTACTTGAAGTTGTAGTTTTGAAATGAGCTTAATGAAGTGCTATCTTTTTCCCGATTTTTTGAGGCTGGCTAGTCTTCTCCTCCTCCCCCCTTTTCAGCATTCCTTTCCTTGAACCTCATTATGAATTGTTTCTTTCATTTGATTCTTTTTTCCACAAATCATAGCTAGTGAACTGGCATGGATCTTTACTTGGAATTCAGTTGTATACTTTCTTTTTGATAAAGATAGATAACTGCAATAACATGGCGTTATCAGCAGGATCATCTCATTGGCTTCAAATTTTTTTAGAAGGCCAAATATGGCCCAACACAACAATTTGAAAAAAATTTAAACTTTATCCATGAAAATATGCATTCTTTCACATCTATTTCAGTTTGTTTTAAAAAATTCAGGTTATTGAAGATGCAGATCTCCGGGAAAGACATTTAGGAGATCTTCAAGGCCTTGTACGAGATGATGCTGCCAAAGCTTGTCCTGAGGCCTACCAGGCCCTTATAAGCCGTAGCACCAGTCAAGAAATCCCAGTAAGACAAATTAAATCTCGCTGCAGTAATTTTCTCCTATTTATTCCTGTAGACATCTAGTAAAATTATCACACTAGGCATGTGAGTTGGTTTCAGTGGTATTTTTTTACTAGAGACTGTCTTTTTCTTTGGTTAAGGTTGATAAGGATTTTAAAGCTCAATTGTGAGCTTTGGTGTCCTACTCTAATGCTGACGTTTAATGAAAACACTGAAAGATAATAATAATAATAATAGTAGCAGCAGTAGTAGTAGTAGTAATAGTAATTGAAGTAAAAATAAGTCGGCATCTTTCTCACCTATTTATTCCAGGAACAGGCAATTGCATTTCACTGTTCATTTTATTGTTGACTATTTTGGTTAGAATTCATTGTTGCCTTGATTATAAGGCTATTCTCATTACCAATCATCAAAAAGTATCTTTACTAATGTTGTCACCTGGTTTATGTGCGAATATTTGTGGTATTTAAACTTAATGTTGCTTGATTGTTTCACTCCATAATTTATCCCGTTATGAAACTTGTTTAAATGGTCTACTGCCATGGTGATTCAGTTTCAGATCACTTCTGTATTGAACTATCATCTTTGCTTTGGATTTGTTTAAATTATCTGATTATTTGCCGATCATGTCATTTTGTGTTGCTTGTAAGCATGTGCATTGTAAAGCACCGCTATGCTACAAAACAAGCGGCACGGTACTAAAATATATTTTGATTCGACTATTAGCATTGCATGGTTCTAGCTAGCTCATCTAAAATACTCTATATTCATTTGCTCAAATCCACTACATATGCAGGGTGGTGGAGAAAGTCGTGATCAACTTTATCAACGCAGTACATCTTCTTTGCAAAGAATTGCTGGGAAGCATAGAGGTACCTTGAGTATCGAGAGTGACAATATTTCATCCATTATGTTTCCCACGTGGAGCCGTTGTAGAGCTGTGTCAAGTTATAGGTGACATTTTATACTATTGTGTTGGTTGCAGGAGAACGAGTTGTCGTGGTTACTCATGGTGGTGTCATAAGGACCTTGTACAGGAGGGCTTGCCCCAATAAAAGGGCTGAAGGAAAAGTTTTGAACACTTCTATTAATGTCTTTCACATATATGATGGGAAAAAATGGACCCTAAAAGTTTGGGGAGATGTTAGTCATCTTGACCAGACAGAGTACCTGGGTTCTGGTTTTGGAGGGGACAGAAATTCTGGCTAGTTCACTCGTCAGTGTGCCAAGGCTGTTTTGCAATTGTTTCAAATGGTAATGCCCCAAGAAGCAAGAAAATAAATATGAATATAAATTATAAATGCACGCTGGCTTTTTAGACGAGGGAGGCATTGTTGGAATGGGCCTGCTTCTCATTATTTTTCTCATACAAGAGGGCCCGGTAGGCTCTGTGATACAAATTTGTTCAAACACTGTATTTTTGTGGCCATGTTAAGATGTGAAAGAATTACTTTATTTATTTAGCTTGAACATGAGATTTAGAGATAGATTATAAATGTTTCTCTTAGCATGCATAGTTAGACCTATGAAAACTTTACTTCTGTTATTAAATGGAAGATATTTTACTATTATTTTGTTTTTAGATTACTTTGTATTTTATACACTTTCATCAATGACTTGATAATTAATCAATTAATAAGTCAATTTGTAAAATAACACATTGACTATTTTCTTCATTTTTTTGAGTGGAGATAATAGATGGATAAGGATGTATGTAGAGGGGTAACGTGAAATCACATGGTTAAAGATGGATGACAAAGACGGATCAACTGCATTTCGTTGGTGCTAGGTATGGCAAAATTCCAAGCGAAAGATATAAAGTAGAATTCAAATGAGGTGAGATTGTTCAGATTGTCTCACCTGTTTCGTGGGTCTATCAAGTAGACGCAAAGGTACCATCAACAAGATCATACTAATACCACGTCTCACTCATCCATCATCTACCCCCTGCAGCATTTTCCCCACTGGCTTTCAAGATCAAATGGGCGCCATTTTCTATCACTATTTCAGGGATACACAAACTAAATGATGGTTCATCTTCAAGTCTGGACGTGTTTGTAACTTAACATTTAACCATACAAAAAAAAAAAAAACATCTAGATCAACTTCCATGACTCTTTTTTGTCACAATTTGTAATCAGCTTAGTTGAGACATTTGTAGTTGAACTGATGTAAGAGTTTCAACTTGGGCGTAATCCACCAAAAAGTTTTAGATATAAGTGTAATGAGATAAAACAAATCTCAAGATACTCATAATTGACCGGAAAAAAAAATACTCAATTGATTCATCGTTACTCAAGTAAAGCTCGAACTCAAGTTAATCAAGTTAAGCTTTTCAAGTACTGTTGAGTCGAGTTCGAATACTCAATTATTCGACTCGATAAGCTCGCGAACCTAATTGAACTTTAATTTTCTTTATATTTTTACTCTTCATAGACTTACATATTTATATTTTTACCCTTTATATATTGTATATTTACTTTCTTATCCTAATATATAGATATACACACACACACGAAAATATAAACTCAATTTAGTTTGAGTTAAGTTTTAAGTTTCGAGTTTTTAAATTGAGTCGAGCTCGAGTTTAACAGTGTTCCAACTCGACTCGATCACATCCCTAATTTTATATTAAAATCCCTTTCTCTAAATTAAAAAAATAAATAAATATCACCGGATTAATTCTCATGACTACTTTATTTTCTTCTACAAGGTATGTATTCACCTACTCTACAAGACAACAACTACGATATAATTAGAAAGCTAGTAAATATTCCAACTTATTGACTTGGTGATGTGATTTATTATCACAATTGCATTCAATGTGGCTTGATTAGTGTTTACTCCTCCTATGTACTAATCTTTTAACATTGGGGTGGTAGTTCGAAAGAGGAGATTTTAAATTATGGATAATTTTTTCCCACAACTCTGGTTGCAAGAAATGCCTACTACCACTTACGTGGCTGCTTTAAATGCTTTTCATTCTTTGTGTTAATATAACCATTTTAATACCTATAATATTTAAGAGTTGCCAGTTTTTTAGTTTCCAGTTAAACATTAATTAAATTATAAAAAAATAATAATAACAACCTGAATAAGTATTTTAACAAAGATATAAATATCTAATTATTTTGAACATTATCTAAATTATTTAAGATAAAATA
>CANYLF010458998.1:0-16626 GCA_948193215.1 Bocquillonia castaneifolia
CACTATTCACAACGATCGTTGCAACCCTATTTTCAGAGAAAAATTTATTTTCGAAGCAAATTTTCAACTGGATTTTTATTTATGATTAATTACGATCATTATATATATTAATACGTATTAAATGGTGTTGGATTTGGGTCGTGACAGTGGAAGCCATCTCACTGCCAATTGTCACAGCAAAGGGTATGGCTGAGTTTATCAATAATAAGCTCATTAACAAGTTTGGGAAACCACTTCACATTATTTCAGACAATGGTGTGCAATTCCAAGGAGAAGCTGCAGATCTGCTAGAAAAAGGAAAAGATTGAGCATCACAAATCTTCACCCTACAGGCCACAAGCTAATGGGGCAGTTGAAGCAGCTAACAAGCCTATTAAGCAGATCCTGGCCAAAATGGTGAAGACCTACAAGGATTGGGCAAATAAACTACCTTTTGCAATCATGGGTTATAACACCACCATATGAAATGCAACAGGGGAAACACCCTATTCATTGGTGTTTGGAGGTGAAGTAGTAATGATAATTAAATCTTAAATGCAATCACTAAGAGTGGTACTGGAAGCTCAAATTCCTGAAGCACAATGGGCTGAAGCAAGGTACAAGCAGCTATTGTCTTTAGAGGAAAGGAGGAAGAAGGCTCTCCATCATACGCAAGTGTATCAGTAGAGAATAGTAAGGGCCTTCAATAAGGGAGTCAGAGTTAGGGCAATCAAGGAAGGAGATTGGGTATTAAAGCAGGCCAGGCCCATTACATTTGATCCTCAAGGGAAGTTCAAGCCAAATTGGGAAGGCCCGTATCTGGTCAAGAAGATCATGTTTAAAGGAGCTGTGAAGATTTTAGATCCAGAAGGGAACAAGTTCGAGCAACCCATAAACGTGGATTGTCTTAAGAAATACTACCTTTAGAAAAATGTGTGAAAATAATAAATCTCGAAGAGTCGAAAACCCATTTGGGTGGCTCATGCAAAATAAAGGAGCCCGCTAGAATGAAAACCTCACAAAAAGGTGTTCTAGGCAAAAATTAGGGCAAAAGGCCTGTTAGGGTGAAAACCTCAAAAAGAGGCAGTCTGGGCAAAAATTAAGGCAATGAGAGAAGAAAGTAAGGAAGTAGTAATATCAAATGTAAAAGCTAAAATACGCTTATTGTGCTAATATTAATAAAATGAACCTTTTACAAAAGGGGAGTGTTAAACTTTCTTATAATACTTGATTTTGTGTCTGCATAACTAAAAAGCTAAAACATTGCATGAATAAATGAAATGTTTATGAGACCTAATTCTTCTTGTGTTTCTTTAGCCACTTGATGTTATCAAAACTTGCATTCATTTCCTTCCTTGCATCTTCTCTTGCTTTTTTTGCATTATTTTTGTTACTTGTAGCATACAGTGCAGCACTCTTGCCTTCATCATCAGACAACTCAGCCTGCAAATACAGTTGTGACATAAGATCTATATTTGTAAAAATATGAACAGGACAATGGTAATACTTACTAGATCAACCCAAGTCTTGTATTCATCATCAATAGTGGGTCCTTGGGTAAAGCTCAGATTCCTTGCGAAAGATCTACTAGCCTAGTAAGAACGGATTTCTCTTAAGAAGAATGGAGTAACAGCATAAGGAGTAAAGGATGGAACAGGATGCAATATTCTTTGAGCCTTGCCATACTGCCTACATACTCTGGATGGGGTATAAAAGGTGACAGTACCAAATATAGCAATCTGCACACAGATGTCTATCACAGATGTAGTGACGAAGCTCAATTTCCACCATGGACAATGCTACCAGATCAACTCTTCATTTTTGGATAGCAGAAAGTTGGTCCAACCGCCAGAAATCTCTAATGCAGCATGTTCAGCCTTGGATAACACATATCCTCTAGCTTGAAACTGTCGAGGCCTGTAAGTTATAGGGTTCACTAGAGGCATTAATACGCCTAGCTTTTCTTCAACCAGATCTAGTTAAAGAGCTGTTAGAATGAATTAGTCAAGATCAATAGAAGGGAACATAGAAGAAAGATAAGGGATTCATACTTAAAGGAGCAATGGGCTACCTCGAAGGCGCTGAGTATGCTTGATCGAGTCTAAACCAACGATGGTTTCAACCAAGATGATAGGCAAAGGGTTATGACCACTTTCAACCTGTTTCAGAACATGAGCAATCTGAAAATTACCTCTGCCTTCAGTAGAAACTAGTAAGAATTGGGCATAAAGGCAGAAGCTGGTGATCCTTTGCCAAGACCTGCTATTCTTTGGCTTAGAACTCCCCAATTCCAATAAGGGTCGAGTCAGGAGAGATTGATCTTCAATGCATGGAAGTATCTGACCTAGGGTTAGTCCAAAGAAACCAGCTAGAGATTCTAAAGTTTGATTATAAGCATAGGGCAATGCTAGAGGAGCGTTAGAGTAGTGTAACTTGTTAAGAATGCCTTCAAATTCTTCAAACAGGGGGCATAGCTCAACTCCATTGAAATGGAAGACATGATGTCTGATACTCTAACATTCTGAAGCTACATGAAGGAGTTTGATTTCGAATGGGAAATTTAGGAAAGCTCTGAACTACGCTATGTGGTATTGGTCTAAGGAATTCCAAGTTTCTATTTCCAAGCTTCCTAGATATTTTCTAAGAATGTTTGCAGACTTCTGGAACATCTTTGAACTTCCAAATAGTTTGCTTGATGTTTTCTAATGATTTAAAGCTGCCCTAGAAGGTTCTATTTATAAACCACGAAGTCTGGGGAAGTCCTGGTTCGAAAAGGAGTCAAAATAGAGTAAAAATCACGGAGAAAAGCCCAAGTAAGAAAGAGTGGCATTATGGACCAACGCCAATTGAAGAGTGGCGTTACCACCAAATGCCTGTCCCTCAATGGCATTGGTGACAAACGCCACTCCCTTGAGTAGCGTTGGGCCCTGGCTTGATTCCTTTTGGCAATTCGACAATCGACGCAGATTTTCAGAGTTCTAGGAGGATTTCATGCACAGCATTTCATACATACATGATTAGAAACCATAAGAAAGACATACATGCATACATAAATTCACAAATCACTTGCATACTAGAAAGTTTGCATGCATTCACTAATAATAGTGTAAGAAACATACATACATGCATCCATAATGTTCAATAACCATGCATACATCGGCATATTTGTATCAAGCATATAAAATACAGGTACATATCAAGAAAAACAAGTTCGAATACAGAAACAAGGACATCTACTCGTCGTCCTGCTCCTCCTCCGACTCCTTAGAATCCTCTTCCTCACCACCGGCTCTTAGTCTCACTGCCGGCATGCTGCTCACCAATCGGGGCTCCACCGGCCCCTTCAGGTAGGATATCCAATGTTGCAAGCTGAGTCTTCAACTCAGCAACCATCCTGCAAGAAAAGCTGTGGGCCTACCTCCATGTATCACAAGTCCTTACCAGATGGACCTTGCTGGCCTGAAAGTATGATGATAGTAGTGAGACCTCATCGATAGGAACCTGGGCGAATAAAAGAGTTAGAGTCTAGATACAGGTGTGAAATGAAGAAAGAATGTCAAGATGACTTAAATGAGTACATCCATCTGTATAAGAAATGGAAGGATTAGCTGCAGGATGGAAGGTATGCTCAACTAGGCCAGCGACAGTCCTATGATAAACTGAAAGCCCGTGATACTGTGTGATTTGGCCTGGCACTACATCCCCTTGACTGCTGGATGGATAGTGGGATGGGCGAAGTCTAGTGGCCTCTGAATTCAGCATAGCTCCTCTAGTGGAAGCACGGGTCCTCCGACTCAGCCCGGGGGCAATAACTGGCCTAGGACTAGGGGCATAATCATCATCATCATCTGAGTCTCTAGAATCTCCATCATCCTCGTCCTCATCAAAACTGGAGAAGGTCACAACACCCATAGATATCTGAAAAGAGAAAGTGATTGTGAGTCATGTAACCAAGACGTATAGTCATAAAAAAATATAAAGAAAAGATAGCATCTTACCTTAGCAAATATCCTAGCTGGCAAAGGTAAAATCGGGAGGCATCTCAAACGTAAGAAAGAAGTGTAATCCTTAGAGCGAGAAAGAATAATTGTACACTCAAAGCCCTCAAGAGCTGTAGCTAGGGTGTGGTTTGTCAACTCATGTCCCCAGAACATGTCAATAGGAGGATCACGAAGCCTTCTGCGAAAGCCGATCATGTATTGGCATCGAGTCCTCTCTCCCAAGAACCACATCCTAAGTCCTGGACCCTCCAGAAGAATCCTCAAGTCATCCTTAGGCAAAGAAGCAAGGACATAGGGTGGCAATCCTTCCATCGGGCCCATCCATCCCCTGTGAAGCTGGAAAATAAAAAGAATCAAGGTAATTATTCTAAACTTATATCAATTGCTTTGAACTAAAAAATTTGCTTTTATATGTTTTACCCTAGAAGCAGTCAGCGAGTTAAGATACACGCGATGACCATTGACATCAGCAGCATGAATGCACAGTCGCTGCAAACCCCAACGTCTGAGGACAGGGAAAGTATATCGACGCTCTAGTGGGAAGAACTGGCAAATCAATCCCAACTCAATAGCCCAGACCTGCAAAGGAAGAGTCAGAAGAGTATAAAGCAAGTAAAGCAATCAAGGAAAGCAAGGGATAAAGTAACTCATATGAGTGGCATGCTAGAAGCCACAAAACTTCGCAGCACCACGAGAAACCCTATCCATGTAAAGGTATAGATATGCCAATGCGGGGGAACCCCAGTCATACCTGCTCATGTGATCAAAATCTCTCAGAATATGGATGAAGTGCAAGCCGATGGTAGAGTTCGTGTCATAGAAGATAGTGCTACCCAGCAGGTACAGAATAAAGACACGGGCCATCTGATCAAAACTCCAGTCAAACTTTGGCCTCTAACTCAAAAGGTGTCTGCCTAATGCATCAACATAGAGCTTCTTGGAGCTCTTCCGGCCAGGAACCATGCCTATTATCTGAAAGATATAGTCATTCTGAACATCACGATGGACAAAGTATATCCCTCCAACCCAGAAGATTCACTCACCAGCACAAGCTAATCCGGTGATAGCAGAAAAAGAAGCTGGAGACAGAGTATACTCCTCACATAGCAGCTGAAACGTGTGGGTAGTGTCAAACCATCGCTCCATCAATGCTTGCATGGAATGGCGATCATAACGAGTGCTCATATGCTCATCCATATTCTCAGGAAATGTGGAAAGAAGAGGGCCAAATCCAGCCTGAAGCACTAAGGCCTGCACGCCCAAAGGTAATTCTCTCCAAACTACTTGGACTTTGGAGAAATTTCCATTATAGGTAAAAGTAGTCTCATCCCTCTGCAAGCTAAATAACAGGTATATTTCCTAATTCAGTCATCTAATTTCTCCAATGCATTCTTTATTTCTAATCTTGGAAGCCAACAGAACATTCATCCGTGCATCATTATAGTTGATATTCACTTGTGCATAATTATAGTTGATATTCACTTGTGCATAATTAAATTTGACATTCACTTGTGCTTAATTATATTTGATATTCATCTAGGCATAATTATATTTGATATTTACTCGTGCATAATCATTCACTTATATCCATATTCATTCATTCATATTCATCATTAAATTGTTTCATTTATTATTCATACATTATTTTAACATCGTTTTAACATCATTTGTACATTAATCATTCATTTAACATTATTTTTATCACATTTTATCCTAATTTATTCATAAAATGTGTAAATCATGTCTGAATCATTCATAACTTGCACATATCAGTCTATTTTTACACGTTAAATTATCAAAACATGCATCGGAGGGCTGTTCGAAGTCCAAAATCACTACCGGGACTGAGACTGGGTTCAACGCCAGTCCTAGCAGTGGCGTTACCACCAACGCCGGTCATACGACGGGTGTTGAGGGTAACACCAATCGTAGCAGTGGCTTTGGGCCCAGGTGAGTCCCGTTGGTGGCCAATTCAGGTTTATTTTGCAAATTTTTGACAAATTTCACAACGCCTAGTCAAAATTCAATCAAATTGAGGTGTTTAGACACTTACCTAG
Organism: Bocquillonia castaneifolia; assembly: GCA_948193215.1. Taxonomy (NCBI): domain Eukaryota; kingdom Viridiplantae; phylum Streptophyta; class Magnoliopsida; order Malpighiales; family Euphorbiaceae; genus Bocquillonia; species Bocquillonia castaneifolia. Next base: position 6,038 of record CANYLF010458998.1, read on the forward strand.
TCTCCAATTGAGCTACAGAGGTTTAATCTGGCATTTGACAATGGAGAAATCCTTCCTCCTCTTTGAATTCCACCAGAATCAGCTTTTAATACTTCTTCTCTAACCCGAAAGAGGCCAATCAGGTTCCATATGGGTTCTAAGTCCGGATTATCAGCCATATTGCTTTTTGGTTGAAGAGATTTGGTTAAGAAATGAAGAAATGAGAGGAAATTGAAGTTTGGATAAATGAATTAAATTCTTTTGGAAAAAATAAGATGCAACCCACCAACTCCTAGCAAATTTGGTAAATTACCGTTTTGGTGCCTTAAGAAAATTTTCAAAGAAGGACAGAAGTTTGGTTGCAAATAGGTCCTAAATCAAAATTAAAGCTAAGAAGAGGTCGATTTGAGTCCAATTGGGGGAAAATTTCAGAGGATTAGTAAGAATAGCAGTCAATTATAGTCAGAATGACAGAGAATGATAGAGAATTACTGAAGAAACGACAGATATTGCAGAAAATCTCCTTTTCAGAGATTTCTTTTCTTATTTCAAATTCGTAAGATATTTGGAGTGAGTTTAGGCATATAAGTAGTAATTTTATGTCTGAAAGATGAATTTTCCAAGTAAGAGTAATGACATAAATATTTGTCAGAATTAAAGATTTCCCCAATATCGTTATCTCAAGCACAATTATCAAATGAGCTTGTATTTCCCCAATGGAGTTGTTCTAATATCTGGTTATTAAGAAATTCTTTTCCCGAAGTAGGATAACTTTATTTTTCCAATGAAGATATTCTGGCAAAAGAAGAAATACCCTCAGAGGCAGTCCATAAAAGATAAAGCATTTCATAGAATCCAAGTCTCAGTAAATAGATATTGCCCAGTGGAGCAGCCAGGATAGGATTCCTGCATCTGGATAGTATTCCAATTCCCAAGCCAAGATAGTATTCCTGCATCTGGATAGTATTCCAATTCCCAAGTCAGGATAGTATTCCTGCATCTGGATAGTATTCTAACCCTTGAGCCAGGATAGTATTCCTACACCTGGATAGTATTCTAACCCTTGAGCCAGGATAGTATTCCTGCACTTGGATAGTATTCCAATTCTTCACATGGATAGTATTCCTAAATTGCATATTTCCCCATGGAGTTGGTCAAGACAGCTGAGGTCCGAGATCAAATTCCTAAAACCCTGAGAGTCTAATCAGGTAAATCCCCATGGAGTTAAACCAAGGCAGCCGAGGTCCAAGGTTAAGCTTCGCACATCGAAGTTGAGGTACGTAATTCTTTTCAAAATTATATGCTTTCAATTTGTCATCATTTTTTATATTATTGGATAATACTACAAACCTCCGACAAAGCGAGGGCAAACTATTAACACCTAATTTCTGATGTACGAATACGGAAGCGGCTCGAAGGCTCAGTGATGATCGTTCATGTTTTAAATAGCATGAATTGAGTTGACATTTGCCTTTTAGAGATTATATGTGCTTCACCTTAAGTGTTTTCTAAGCTTGCATAACACGTTTTTCTCCAAAATTCGATTTTGAGCATAAACGATGCATTTTTCAGACGATTTCCATCATAAATTTTTCTACAAGTGTCCAAATGACTTGAAATTATGAAGGTTGGTAGTTGAGACCATTCCACACATTTTCTCAGTTTTAAGTTTTTGCAAAATCGGACGTTTGGAGGTCCAAAAGGGCCCAACGCCACTCTAAAGAGTGGAATCGGGCCCAACCCCACTCTTCTAAGTGGAGTTGGGCCCAACGCCACTCATGAGACTGGCATTGGGCTCAACGCCATAAGGAAGACTAACATTGGGCCCCTAATGCTAGTCTGGCGATCTCAATTGTAAAAAGCCCATTTTCGGACTATTTAAGCCTGAAATGGCCCGTATGAGTCGTACACGTGTCCCAAAGCTCTAGAGGGCTATTTTTATCCAAAATATCCTTTTCTTTAGGCTTAAGTCATTAAGTTTCAATAGGAAATTGATTGTGGTAACCCTAACTTAAGTTTTAAGCTAAACCGGGTATAAATAGAGGTCTAAAACTAGATTTTGGAGGGAGGCAGCCAGAGCATACGAATTTAGGGTTTGATTTTTGATATCAACACTCTAAACTCACTCATAGCTAAGAAACACCATACTACATTCACTTTTTCAATTTAACAAGCACAAAAACTCTTTGATTCTTGCATTCAAAGGTGATTTTGAGTTTCCAATCCATTGAAGCAAGTCTTTAACAGTTCTTAATCAATAAAAAGCAACATAAAAGTCACTCAAATCAGATTTGAGGGTTATCAAGAGCTTCCAAGTTGATTCCTTGAAAGGTAAGTGATCTTTTCTTTTATTTTTCATTGTTTCTTTGCATGTTTTCATGTTTTGCATATTATAAACATATTAAATGTGTTGTTTTGATACTGTATTCTTTTGTTTTGCATCTTTGCATAACATTTTTTGCATGTTGATTTGATTTAAATGCCATTAAATGACATGTTCATGTTTCATAATTGCTTAAAGTTGCATCTTTTTGCATGTTTATGTGTTTGTATGTTCATATCTACATTGTTTGGTGTTATTTAAATGTTTTCCTTGCATAAAAATCTATTCTTTCTATGATCTATCATGTAAAACTCATTTCTTTTGCATAAAGTTTGTTTCTTTTGCATAAAAATCATGTTTTTGAGTTATAATGCATAAAGGTTGCATCATTTTTGTGTAAAGTTATTTTCTTTCTATGTTTTCATGAATAAAGTTTATTTCTTTGCATGTTTTATGTTTAAAAATTGTTTCTTTTTTATGTTTTATGAATAAATCTTGCATCTTTTGCATGTCTTAAGTATAAAGTTGTGATCTTTTAATGTTTCATGTGTAAAGCTTGTGTCTTTTTGTTATTAAATATTTTTTCAAATGATGTTTCTAGGTCAGATTTGAATCATAAACATCATTCTAAAGCATGAACATGTTTATTTTATGCTAAGTTGTAATCTTTGAATGTTTTAATTGTAAAGTTTGCATCATTTTATGTTCTATGCATGTCATGATTAGATCTAGGTTATTTTGTCATGTTTCATGCATTTTTATGTGTTTTGATGTTTGTTCTATGAGTTTTCATCTCTGTTTGATCATTTTTGGGGCTTGGTAATCCCTGAAAATTGCATTTTTTGTCAAATCGCATTTTCTATTTGCTATCTCATCATCAACACCATAAGCAGGAGTGGCATTGGGCCCAAACGCCTGTGGGTGAGTGGCATTGGTCCCTTTTGTTGTTTCTTCGGTGCTATATTTACAGAGATTGCTTCTGTACAGTAGTTTTTACATGGAGTACAGTGACAAGGTAAGCTTCTGAACCCTCTTTGGTAATTATTTAGATGTGTTATTGCATGAAATTGATTAATAATGCTTATTTGGTAATCACTTTAGGTCTAAAATGGTAGAAACCCTAGGTTGTGTTGCTGTGTTGGTTGTTATGTGTTTATTATCACTTTATGCATGTAAATTGACCCTAATTAATGGTTGGTAATTGTTAAAGTTAACTCTTGTTTGTTATTAGAAGCTCACTATTGCATGTTTGTATAAAAAGGTAGGTTATAATTGTTGTATGTTATATTGCTTTGTTAGAAGGAATGAAGGTTGGTATAATAATAGGAGTATTGGGAAAAGAATCACGCTCAGGAATTGATAAGTCCGATCTTTAAATCTCTAGGGTCAATGCTCCTTTCGTATTCTTAAGAGGAATCGGGGTGTACACCTAGTAAGACATTCTCGATGCCGGTTCGAGTGGCGACTACCACTTACCTGCCGTAGTTGCTAGCCATGGCTCAGGCCGTGAGGAAAAACCTCCTTGTCTATAGCATGGTCATGATGTTTATGGTCTTAGCGTCATATTCGATGGGCTCATTTTTTGTTCTCATCTTGAAGAAGGTCACCAATCAGTTCCAGAACCGACCAATATCTTTTGGTTCAAACCATGAGCTGCTCTTAAGGTTGTCTGTTTCTTTATGAAAAAAGAGTTCCAACTCTTCATCTATATCTCTGCTTTTGTTAACATAAATCAATTCAATGCTAATGAGAGTTGTCTCCATAACTCTTCGTGCTAGTTTCGTAAATTTCTCAATCCAACGGATGTCTTCTCCTCCATAGATGTATGTAATTAACTTTCTTGTATCAATCTGATGCACAAAAAGAAATTGATAATTATTTACTTCTTTTTATGGGAAATTATACATGTGTACTGAGTATTTCTCTATAACCTAAAATTTTATTGAAAAATGTAAATAACGTTTTTAAAATGAAAGATTAAAAATACAACAATGATAGTTCTAAGATAGGATGGTTAACGGATGAAATATTTAAAGGTGAATCTGGGTTTTTCATATATGAGTTTTAAGAATTTGGAATTAGCTGAAATTGAAGTTGATTCTGTCGAATAAGAAAAATTAGTGAATCAAATGAAATTTGATTTAACAAAAATGATGGCTCATCTCACCAACAATGCCAGATTCGCTAAAATAAGTAAAAAAAAAAAGTCCTAATAAGCTGTAGTGTATAAACAATGAAAAGAAAAATAAATAATAGATTAAAGAATGAAGACACTTTTTTTTATAAGTGGAGATATTATTAAAGGCCATAAAAAGTGGCAGCCCTGTCAAGAAGGTTTCGTACACTTAAGGCTACATCAACTTATATAGGCAAAAAACAACCTAATGCAATCTAAAGATTGCTCCAAAAGATCTATAAACATCCACTGCTGAGTAGGGGAAATTAGAGTTCCTACTTTGAAAGGAAAAAACAGCCTAGGAAATACAATAAATAATAATACCTTCTGAGTTCAAAATCTTCCCATAAAAAACACACCTGTTTCTGTTTTTCCATAATTCCCACAATAAAAAGTACCATAGAGAATACCATAGGCCTTTATAAGCAGAGTAAGGCACTATAGAAATCCAAAAATTAAAAAATTGAGTTATTGATTTTGGCATGACGAAGAAATATGGATTCACCTCAAGAACCAATTCAAAAAGAGGCCAAGAGCTATTACAATAGAGAACTATGTGTTCAATAGTCTCTGTATTATTGGAACATGCCAAGCATCGATCATTTGCAGTCTCCAATATACCTCTTCAAGAAAGGAAAGAAAGAGTAGGTAACTTGCTTAGACATGCTATCCATTCGAAATGTAAAGCACGTGGGGATGCAATGCCTTCCACAACTTTTGATAAATTGAGACAGTATTATTTTGGTGTTGATTGCATTCAAAAAAACCTTGTAAACAGGCCTGCCTTGTAACCCCCCTCTTTGTTCATCCATTTCAAAATATATTTGCCATCATTACCATCAAAGACAAAATCATTGAGGAGCTCATGCAAATCTACCATTTGGGGCAGCCTCACCTACCCGTAGCCGACGCCTACAGGGTAGGTTCCAGCCACTGTTTGCTGCAGTTACCACAGAGATATTCTTGTGCCAGTGCAGTCCATATATGACTTGAAAATGTTGTTTTAGCGGATCATTGAACACCCATTTATCATGCCAAAAAGAAGTGTTTGTTCCTTAGACAACCTGCACAGAAACATTCTCACAGAAAAAGTTAAAAAACTCTTCATTCTTCAGACACAGTCGGATGATGTTTCTCCAAATGGTAGAGCATTTAGACAAGTCCAGGGTTGACACTTCAAGTAGGTCAGTAACCCCCGAGGAAGAAGATACCACATTAAGCCATAAAGAATTTTAATCTCTCAGTCTCAGCTTCCAAAGCCATTTCAACAGAAGGCTTTGATTAGTAGAAAGAGATACAATGCCAAGCCCTCTATATTCTTTCCTCTTACATATATCACTCCAAGAGACATTGCATAGGCCTCTAGAAGTTAGATTGCCCATCCACAAGAAATGAGTCATTAAACTCTTAAGCTTCTTTTGCGCAGAAATAGGCATAACCAAGGTAGACATAAAGTAAATTGGTAAACTTTTGAGAACAGAATTAATTAGAACTACTCTACTTGCAGAGGACAGCAGTTTGCCTTTCCATGATGCCAATCTCTTGTGGAATTTTGAGATAATAGGATCCAAAAGTTTTATAGAATAAGCTCTGGTAGACAATGGAAGGCCAAGGTATTTCATAGGTAGCCCTTCCAATCTGCATTTGAAAATAGAAGATGCCCAAGAAAGATCATTGTGATTCAGGTCAATACCAGAAACTGAGCTCTTACCAAAATTGATCTTTAGCCTCGAGATAGCCTCAAAGCATCTCAAAATTCTCAAAAGATTCACTACTTTTGTCTTTTCAAAAGGCACAAAAAGAAGTGTATCATCTACAAACTGCAGCAGGTTTTTGGGATCCACTACGCTATGAATTTCCAACCCGTCAATGAGATTCAGGTCCATTTCTCCTTTCAATAAACTACGAAGGCCTTCCACATCTATAACAAATAAGAAAGGGGACAAAGGATCCCCTTGCCTCACCCCTCTCTTCATGGCAAAAGGAGGGGTAGGAGAGCCACTAACCAAAATAGAAATCTTAGAAGAGTACAACAGATTAGAAATCCAAGCAATCCATTTATGATTAAAATTCATCCTATCCAATGTAGCAAGAAGGTAAGGCTAAGAGATACTATCAAAAGCTTTCTGGAAATCTAATTTTAATAGCAAAAGAGGCTGTTTCCTGTATTTAGATAAGTGAATAAGCTCATGAGCCAAAAAAGGGCACTCATGAATATTTCTCCTTTGCCAAAAGCATGTTGAGAGCTGGAAATCAAACTAGAGAGAAGGGGAGACAATCTTTTCACCAAAACTTTTGAGATCAGTTTACCCAAACCATGCACTAAATTGATAGGACGGTAGTCCTTCAAGAGAAAAGCACCTGCAATCTTTGGAATCAGCACCATAAAAGAGTAATTAAGGTTTGCAGGAAAGGAGCAGGTAGTGTGAAATTGATGAAAAATATCCATAATGTCTCTTTTCATAATTACCCAAGTTCTCCTATATAAATAAAAATTAAAACCATCTGGATCTGGAGCTTTTTTTTCATCACATAAAGACATAGAGCTAAGAACTTCATCCTTTGAGAAAGGTTGAACCATGTAAGAAGAATCCTCCATAGAGAGAGAGTTGAAAAGAAGATCTGAAAAGGAGAATGGAGCGGCAGAACCTCAGGAGAATAGATTTCTGAAGAAGCTCCTTATAGCAATCTTAATATAATCTGGGCCTTGATAGGAGTTAACACCATCTGAGACTGAAAGAATCAAATTATTTCTATAGTGAATAGAAGCAATAGAATGAAAAAAATTAGTATTCCAGTCTCCTTCCTACACCTATTTCAATCTGGATTTATGCTTCCAGATGGATTCTAACTTCTTAGATTCTACAAAGTAGTCTAATTTCAGCTTTGTCAATTCCTCCAGTTCAACTGCATGAAGATCTCTGGATTCCATGAGGACATCAAAATTGTCAATATTTTTTTGTAATGATTGGAGATTGGAAGTACCATTACCAAAAGAATTAGAATTCCATTCTTTAAGGTTGTTCTAGAGGTGTCTCAATTTTTCACAGAAATCCATATTCTCAACCTGACTCTAGAACTCACTAACCTTTCCATAAAACTCGTTGGAACACCACCATGCATCAATTTATCGAAAGGGTTTGGGTCCCCAGTTCACTGCAACATCTGATTTGAAAATAAGAGGCACATGATCAAATGAATTTTTGGATAAAGAAGAAAGAATAAAATTCGGCAAGAGGTTTAACAAAGAAGGTGAACAAAGAACTTTGTCTATTCTAGATCAAGAATGAACATTTTGCCAAGTGAAGGAGCGTCCTGTTAATGGCAAGTCAACAACTCCTGCACGAGAAACAAAACTTTGAAAATCTATCATAGATTGATAGACTCCATTACAATTCCATTTTTCCAAAGGGTGTAGGACTTCAATGAAATCCCCCGCTAAGATAACATCCCCTTTAAAATTCAAGATTGGAAGGATGTCTTCCCAAAGGAGAATCATATCCTCTACTGAATTAAAGGCATAGACCAAGACAAATCTGAGTTAATGATCATTCCACAAGAAATCCAGAGATATCCATCTGGTCCTCTTTTGGATGTTAAAAGGAGTCACAAGAACAGAATTCCAACTAATTAATAATCCGCCCGAAGCACCCTTAGAGTTAATGGAAGCGTATCCATAATCAAGATTTGGCCATAGCAATCTAGCCATGAAATCATCAACAGATCGAATCTTAGACTCAACAATACCAAGAATAGAAATATTGTGTTTAGAAACAAAAGACCGAAATAGTTGCTTTTGTTTGTAGGTGAGACCTCCTCGACAATTCCAATTTTTTCCTTCAATGAAGACTTTAGATTTTGATTCCAGTAAAGGACAAACAAAAGCATGGATAGCAACTTTTATAGCTGATGGTAAGAAATATTATGTGATCCTCAATGACTCTAGCAATCTTACACACACACACATATCACTTGTTTAAACACTACTAAAAGAAAAAAAAATGACTATATTGATATGGCTATATTGTTTCTTGTTAACTCTCATTGTCTAGCATCCTCATTTCTACTAGCATGCTTGATTTTATTTGCTTCAATGTCTTTTTGTACTATTCCAATATCAACATAATAATTCATTCATGTGAAAAATTTGACACTTTTTCATAAGGAAAACATGAAGATTTTACCAATTCCTGGCATGTAATAAAGATACTAGAAAATCTCATCTCAACTGGGAAACAATCAACAAGAAACAACTTTATAGTGTTATACATCTAGTAACAATAGAAAATAAAATCAGAGTTATACATCTAGTAATAAATATCTTTTGATCACAATAATGAGGATACCTATTAGACATAGTATTAGTGTCAAGTTAGGCAAATAAAATCACATTTCATTAGAAAAATATAGTAATTGTCTATTTCACTAAGTGCGTCCATAACAGAATGAACAAAAATGGTGCATTTCTATCAAAAATTGATGACATGAAATAAAAATAATGGCATTTCATAAGCTACTTCACCTTTAATAGCATTAAGCCAACAACATTAATCCACATCAATACCTGACTTCACATACAACTGAGCAAGAAAGTGAAACATTCTAAAAACTACTTTATTTAACGTTATCGTTGTATAAAGTAAGCATCAGTTGTGGGCACATCTAGAATTAGATTTGCATAGAAAGATCCTTTGAACAGATATGCAAAACATAAGGAAAGCATAACTAACTTGACCAACTTACACTTTTACATTGTAGTTAAGTTGTTGAAGGTCACCGAATTATAATTGATGACACCGTATGTGCTCTCATTTTTATTATGGTTAAGCAGAAATATCAACACAAAGTATTTTTCTTACAAGAAGAGCAATAAATAAATAAATTGTTGAGAAGAATTAAAACAACAAGCATAATATAGGATAACATACTCCAAGTAATGCACATCCAAATCACCACGTTATCATTACAATTGTGACATTCAAACAAAGACTTGAACAAAGATAAAAATTAGTGCAAGATAGCCGTCCTCTACGGCTATACTATTATGCATGCGTACATCTCTAAACTTAAAAAATCAACCATAGCGATGACAAAAATATTAAATGTGACAAATATGAAATTCAATATGTGAATAGGATCTCATACAACCAACAATTAACAAGAAAAATAAAAATCAGAGCAAGGAATTGTTTCACTACCAAATTTCTGTCTACAAGCAAACAACAAAAGCATATCCAAAATGCAAATTGCTGAAAGGTAATCAAAGAACACGAAATACATATAAAGAAGGAAGAAAATATAAAAACATGAACATAAAAAGAAAGGGAATATGAACAAACACCTCACAAAATGATTGAGATAAAAGAAGTACTTATGACGACGGAGAGAACAACGGTGGAAGAGAGGAGCGACGAAGAGAGCAGCTGTGGAAGAGAGAGCGACGGACTGTGAGTGAACTTGAAATTTCTAGGGTTCGAGAGAACAGAAAAGAAGAGAACAGTGAGAGAGAGAGAGAGAGAGAGAGAGAGAGAGAGAGAGAGGAGAGTGTTTGTTAAAAAATGCATTTGATTTTAATTATATACAAGGGTATTTTAGTCAGTGTATAAAATGTAAAATTGATCCTCAATATCCATTTGGATTTCCAAATGAATTCCACAACTTTTAGGATTTATACCAAACATAAAAATTTGGAATTGGAAATGAATTCCACAAATTTTGTGAAATTCATTTATACCAAACAGACCCTAAACGTTAAAGAGATCTAAGTTGCATAAGCATTCATGGTGTGTATGTATACCTTATTCTTTATACAATCATTATTTATGCCCTAAACATGCAATTATAATTATATTAGTAAACATTACAAACATGCATTTGAAAGCGATAAATGCATACTCAACATTATATAATCAAAATAAAGGATTTAAAGCATGTTATAAACATATGATCAAATACAAGGAATAAGCATATACTCTTAAAAATGGAGGTGAAGAGAATATAGAGAATCTGTACACACTTATAACTAGTGACCTAATTACTAACCTATATATTGTAATAAATTGATTTTAATGATTAACCATACGTCTAAGAACATGCAAGACTAGATTTTAG
>CANYLF010459653.1:0-14867 GCA_948193215.1 Bocquillonia castaneifolia
CCTCTTCTTATTTCCATTTCTTCATTTTCTTCCTCCTTCTTCTTCCTTTCCTTATCTTCCATTTCTGCCCTCTTTACCCTCCTTTCATAAAAATTTCCATTATTTTTTAAGACTTTAGATTGTAGAAAACAATTAAGTGAAGAATAATTGAAGGTTTAAAGCTTATTTGAGGTAAGTATTTTCTTTGTAGTATTTAATTAAATTAGGGTTTATGTAGAATTTGGAGTAAACATGATTTTAAGTTATAATAATGTTATTAATTATTGATTAAGCATGAATCATGTATCAATTTATGGAAATAATATTATTTTGAGGTTGATTAAATGAATTACTTCAAAGTACATATTGTTGTTTTTATACTGTGTAGAACAGTCTCAGTATTTTGAACATAATACAAGACCAAATTGGACAAAATTGGTGGCCATGGAAACTTTAGGAGGTACTCTATAACCCTGCAAAATTTCAGAGGAAAATTCATCCATTTAGTTAGGTTTTGAAGGTTAAACTCTGGAGTACTTTGTTTATACTGGTTTAAGAGTAGTTGTATTAGAAAAATTATAACTTTATTTATAAAGATGATTATGTGGTGATTTTTATTGCTACGGTTTCTAATTTGATGGAAGTGTAACTCTATAAAATATCAGAATTTTAGCAAGTGTATCTAATTTTTGGTGAATTTTTAAAGTTAGTACATAAAAGCTGTCTACATGTACATACATGTTGTCATGTATCATTCATCTCATTCATCATATTAAATCATATTTAAGTGTTCATTTGGTGAATTTTTATGTTGTACACAAATTAATGATTAGTAAATATATGTATGTTTGTTTATTGAATTCTACTTTGAATTGATTATGTAAATAGGTGTGTCCAAGGGTAAAGAGATTATAAGAAAAGACCATTATGACTACTTTGTTGCCCTATACTTTTGGTGAGTATTTAATACACTAAACTTTGTGTATATTGAGTGGAAATTTCTAGTTTGGTTTAAGCTAGTTTGGTTTAATTGTTATGTTTTAGTTGATTGACTGATAATTTTATGCTCTTGGCTTGTTGAATTAATAGTGGTTGAATTGGTAGTGGTTGAATTGGATGGAAATTTTATGTTCTTTAAGTTAATATATTTTTGGTGGAATGATTAATATTTGGAATGTTGAATTTATTTGGATGGTGAATTGATGTGTTATGGATTGAATTGAGTTATGAATTGGTTTTGATATGTTGTGAAGTGAATTGGTTGTGATTGTGTTGTGCCTCACATGTATTTGAAATTTATGAGAAAGGTGACTTTGTGTGATAAAGCGTGTGATAGTGAACCTGAGCCGAACGAATAGCTTCACTGAAAGAAAAAGAGTGATGTGTGAAAGCTGAGCTGAGCGGATAGCTACCCACGATTATTGGGAGATAGTGAGACAAAGCCGAGCAGGATAGCCTCACTAGGTGGCCACCATGAAATTTGAAATGAAATGTGAGGATTGGAAAGGAAATTGTGAGGATATGTTACCTTTCTCATAAATGGATCATTAATGTGAGTTAATTGACTATGTGATTGATAATGTGTTATTGTTGAATTGTGAAATTGTTCAAAATTGACAGAATTGGGATGATTGTGTTTGATGACATTTTGATGAGTTGAGAATTGAAAAGAAATTGAATTGTTTGGGCTTATAAAATGGAATTGTTTATTTGGTTGAAATTTGGAATTAGTTGAATTGAAATTATTTATGAATTAATTGTGTAATTTATGAATTTATATAGTCTTTGGTAATTTTTGCCTAATATATTATTGTTTAGTAAATTAAATGCTTATTGAGTCACCAGCTCACCCCTTGGCATATTTTTCAGGTGATTATGCTAGTCGATAGACCTTGTGCATTTCCTCACACATTACATCACATCAACACTTAAGTGGGTCAGAAGAACTACTACATGGCATGGGGCATTTTGGGTTGCAATATTGTAAATGTGTTTTGAATAAATAATGTATGATGGTAAAGTTTGATATTGTAATCAGAAATTGTTCGTGTGATTCATAAGACTTATATAGTTGAAGTAAAGTTGGTTTGTCTATATGCTTGACATGTAAATTCTGTTTACCTCAGTTTGTGATGCAACTTAAGCTAGTTAATGAAAAGTATTTCCTCTAATTTTTGGACCATTAGATACCTCAATAAGTTCCCTAAAAACCGTATAAAAATCAGGTCATAATTAGATCGTTTAGGCGGTGAAATAACCTAAGATTTCAGACGTGATTTACAACTCTGTTTTTGCAAGGTTGCTGCCCCAATAGTAATTTTTTTATTTGACCTCTATAATTTTTTTAAATTAATTTTTAAGGTCTATCTAAGTATATTAATAGAGAATATAAAGTTAGATTGAATAAAAACTGTATAAATTGGCTAAAATAATTCAAATACTACACTTTAAGAAAAAAAATTTCAAGTCGTATTCAATATGTGAATCAACTTGAAGTGGTTCAAAAATAATTATAATATTATTTTCAAGTTAATTATGTGTTATAATATGTACGTGAATATTTTGATTTTTGGGTGCGACAGTTTTTGGTATCAGAGTGGGAATTAGACCTATTAGGACAGGTTGGAGATGAATATATGATTGTTGTGCAATTATAAATATTAATTTGTTTGTAATGTGCAATATGCTTGTGTGAATTAATTGATGGAAATAGAGAGGAATAAGAGCACATCATGCAAGCATATAGTAATGTCCACAAAGCATTCCATATAGTAAAGTTTGTTGATCATATAGGCATGGATAGACACTCCGAAGGCCCGATAGTTCACAAGGGTCAGTGTGTGCACAACCTAATGAACATGAGCGTAGGAATGAGAATGAGCCATTGGTAGGAGGAGCTGAAAATGTTGATAGAGAAATAGCGGATGCATTGAGGAGACTAATACAACAACCATAAACTCCTCCGCCATTAGTTGAAACATCAGCATTAGATTCAAATTTTGGAAAGTTGAGAAAGCAAGGGGGTAAAGAGTTTGAAGGAACAACTGACTCGATGGTAGCAAAAGAATGGACACAATTCAAAACCCAACCAACAACTCAGATGAAGGTGAGGTATGCTACATCCTTGTTCCTCAAAGATGCCAGAAATTGGTGGGAAACAATCCCGGGTAGCCAGGTACAACCATTGACTATGACGTGGGAAGAATTTTCAGAGAGAGTTTAAGATGAAATACATGCCAGCAATCTATCAGGAAAGGAAAAGGCTTGAATTTCTTGAACTAAAGTAGAATGAGATGTCTGTGGTTGAATATGAGTAGTAATTTACCAAATTATCCCGGTACACACCAGAGGAAGTGGCAACTGATGAACTAAAAAGAAACAGTTTCGAATGAGGGTTGAGACTTGAGATATGAGAGAAAATGGCGGTGTAACCACCTACTTTCGTTGCTTTACAGGAAGCAACAATAAGGGCTGAAAATATAATCAAAGAAAGGAATGAAATGGAAGCAAAGAAGAAGAAAACCACTGGGACATTTACTTCATCTTACTCTAGGGGTACTTCATTTATACCTAGGGGAGGATTTGGGAGTCAAAGAGGAGGTTCCAAAGATAGAAGCAGCTATTAGTTTAGAAGGCCTAGCAGTAAATCATCAAAAAGAAGCGGAGGATCAATAAATCGACAGAATACACCTAGACCCTCAAGTAGAGGCTATGCACTTGTTTATGCTACTTGTGGAAGGACCCATTCAAGAGAGTTTTGGGGACCAAGAGTGATTTGTTTTAAATGTGGGAAACCTTGACATTATGCCAATGATTGTACATCAGGCAAAGGGGCAACTAGTACATATCATTTAGGGGGACAGAATAGTGTTAAGGATAATGCAATATCTACAGCAACTAGTCATGGAAGAGGTAGGGGAGGTAGAGGTGGAGCCACTACAACATTTATCTAGACTGATAATGTTAGTTAAACATTGCCACAAGCAAGGGTATATGCTTTTACAAGATAAGAAGCAACTGCTTCTCCAGAGATAGTGACTGGTATAATTCATATTTATGGACATGATGTACATGTGTTAGTTGACCCAGGGTTTACATGTTCATTCATTTCATGTGATTTTGCATTGAGAATGCATTGTGACATAAAGTCCTTAAGACATGACATTTTTGTTTCAATGACTGTTGGAGGAGTAATCATTGTGAATACTGTAGTTAAAGCTTTTTCTGTGATGATTCATGATATTAACAAGTCAGTAAACTTAATTATGATTAATTTATGAGGTTTTGATGTGATATTGGGGATGGATTGGCTGTCTAGAAATCATGTCATAGTTGATTGTTTAACAAAGGAAGTTAAAATGGAAATAGATGGGGAGATGAAGACAGTGTTTACGGGTGGCAGGAAAATTGTGGCTGCATGTTTGATTTCTATTAAAACTGCTTTTCATTTGATGCAATATAGGTGTGATGCTTATCTTGTGAATATGGTACACACTACAATTGTTAGTCCAGGGGTTTCAAAGGTACTAGTAGTTAGAGAATTTTCAAATGTATTTGCAGAAGAATTGCCTGGGTTACCACCTCAACGGGAGGTTGATTTTAAAATTGAAACTATTCCGGGAGTTGCACCCATTTCCATAGCACCTTATAGAATGGCACCAGCAGAGTTACATGAATTGAAAAAGCAACTTGAGGAATTGTTAGAGAAAGGTTATATTTGGCCGAGTATATCACCATGGGGAGCTTCAGTATTGTTTGTAAAGAAAAAGGATGGAAGTATGCGACTCTGTATTGATTACAGAAGGTTGAACCAAGTCACAATCAAGAATAAATATCATTTACCTTGCATTGATGATCTGCTTGATCAACTCAGAGAGGCAGTCATATTTTTCAAAATTGACTTCAGATCTAGGTATCGGCAATAAAGGGTTGGTAAGTCTTCAATACCTAAAACAGCATCCCGAACTTGATATGGTCATTATGAATTTGTTGTGATACCTTTTGGTTTGGCTAATGCTCCTGCAGCATTCATGTATTTGATGAATAATATTTTTCAACCCTATCTGGATCAATTTGTGATTATGTTTATTGATGATATTTTGATATATTCCAATAGTAGGGAAGAGCATGAACACCACTTAAGAACAGCATTGCAAATTCTAAAAGAAAAGAAGTTGTATGGTAAATTCAACAAATGTGCATTCTAGATAAATGAAATTGCATTTTTGGGCCATATTGTATCTGCACAAGGTGTTCAACCAGATCCTTCTAAAGTGAAGGCTATTCAGGAGTGGAAACCACCGAAGAATATATGTTTCAGAGGTCCGCAGTTTTCTAGGATTAGCTGGGTACTATACAAGATTTGTGAAGAATTTTTCCATTATAGCAAAGCCATTAACTAATCTATTGAAGAAGCAAGTGACTTTTCAGTGAACGGATAAATGCCAAGTCAGTTTTGAGGAGTTGAAGAACAGATTGATTACAGCATCAGTACTTACTCTACTTGTGCAAGGAGAACAATATGAAGTTTGCACTGATGGTTCTTTGAATGGACTGGGATGTGTGTTAATGCAGAGTGGAAGGGTAATTACTTATGCTTTTAGACAACTCAGACCTTATGAACAGAATTATCCTACACATGACTTGAAGTTGACTGCGATTGTACATGCCTTGAAAACTTGGAGACATTACCTATACGGGGAGACTTTTCATATTTTTACAGACCATAAAAGTTTGAAATACATACTCACTCAAAAAAGGTTGAACTTGAGACAGAGAAGATGGATAGAACTCTTGAAAGATTATGACTACATAATTAATTATAACCCAGGCAAAGCAGATGTTGTGGCAGATGCACTTAGTAGGAAGACTTTAGAAAGGGTGGCAGGTATGATTTCTTATCAGATCAATTCCTTAATTTCACTGAGAGCTATGGATATGCATTTTTTTAGTGAAGAATGGGGTATTGTTGGCCACAATGAAGACTAGACCTCAAATACTTGATGAAATCAAGCAAGCATAAAATTATGATGCAAAGTTGAGGAAGCTACAAAAGAGAGTGCAAGATGGCAAACCAGGTGGATTGGTAGAGCAAGATGATGGAATATGGGTCATGAAGACCAGGATTAATGTACCCAATATGGCAGAATTGAAATAAAAGATTTTCTGAGAGGCTAACAATTCTCCATATTCAATGCATCCGGGGGGTACAAAAATGTACAACAACTTGAAACCACATTATTGGTGGCCGGGTATGAAGAAGGAAGTAGCGGAGTATATGGCTAAATGCCTAACTTGTCAACAAGTGAAAGTAGAACATCAATCACCCGCAACTAAACTGCAGTCTTTAACCATACCCGAGTGGAAATGGGAGAGAATTACTATGGATTTTGTTGTTGGTTTACCTCATACTTTTAGGATAAATGATGTAGTCTGGGTAATAGTTGATAGGCTGACAAAGTCAGCACATTTTTTACCTATTCAACAAACTGATTCACTTGATAAGTTAGCCAACTTGTATGTGAAAGAAATTGTTAGGCTACATGGTGTACCTATTTCTATTGTATTAGACAGGGATCCTCAGTTTAAATCTCATTTTTGGAAGAGTCTACAAGTGGCAATGGGGACTAAATTGCATTTTAGTACTGCTTTTCATCCACATACAGATGGACAATCTGAAAGAACCATTCAAACTTTTGAGGATATGCTACATGCTTGTGCATTAGAGTATAGTGGGAACTAGGATGAACAGGTGCCACTTATGGAATTTGCCTATAATAATGGATTTCATTCTAGTATTTGTATGTCGCCATATGAAGTTTTATATGGGAGAAAATGTAGAAGTCCTGTGTGTTGGGATGTAGAAGGGTTGAGACAATTGGAAGGTCTGGAAATTGTTCAAGAAACAGTAGATAAAATACAAGTTATAAAGCAGTATAGTAAAGCCGCACAAGATAGACAGAAAAGCTATGTAGATAAACACAGAAGACAGATTGAATATGAAGTAGAAGATAAAGTGTTTTTGTGGGTTTCACCCTAGATGGGTATTCTACGTTTCGGTAAACAGGGTAAATTGAGTCCTCGGTGTATTGGGCCATATGAAATTTTAGAGCGGGTTGGTCCTTTAGCTCATAGACTTGCACTACCTCCAGAATTAGCTCAGGTGCATAATGTTTTTCATGTTTCTATGCTTCAATGGTATCGTTCTGACTCGAGTCATATTATCAAGATACCAAAAATCAAAGTTTCAGAGAAACTTACATGTGTGGAAGAACTGGTTGAAATATTAGATAAACAAGTCAAAAAATTGAGAAGCAAACAAATTCCTATGGTGAAAGTGAAATGGAGTCAACATTCATCTAAAGAAGCAACTTGGGAGGTTGAAGAGCATATGAGAAGCAGATACCCGTATTTATTTGAGAGTGGTGGTAATTTCAAATTTCAGGGATGAAATTTTCTAAGTGGGGGAGAATTATCATAGCCATATTTTAAATTAAAAAAAATTAATATGCATTAACATATCATTAATCATGTCATTTGCATCATATTTATGTGTAATACATTGCATAATATAATGTGGTAGAAGAGTATTGTGTGTAGTAAAGTTTATGGAAGTTACGTTAGAATAATGACTTAATTGTAAGGAAAGTTAAAGGAGTTAATTGTAGTATGGAGAGTTTGTGGAGGTTGATGTATAATAATAATAATAATAATAATAATAATAACAACAACAACAACAACAATAATAATAATAATAGTAATAATAATAATAATAATAATAATAATAACAATAACAATAATAATAATAATAATAATAATAATAATAATAATAATAATAATAATAATAATAATAATAATAATGATAACAATAATAATAAATAAAAGAAAAAAGAAGAGTTAGTGGATGTTTCCACCCTTATCCCTTAACCTTCTTTTCCTCTTCTCATCTCCCTTTCTTCATTTTCTTCCTCCTTCTTCTTCCTTTCCTTATCTTCCATTCCTGCCCTCTTTACCCTCCTTTCGTAAAAATTTCCATTATTTTTTAAGGCTTTAGATTGTAGAAAACAATTAAGTAAAGAATAATTGAAGGTTTAAAGCTTGATTGAGGTAAGTATTTTCTTTGTAGTATTTAATTAAATTAGGGTTTATATAGAATTTGGAGGGGAAAACATGATTTTAAGTTTTAATAATGTTATTAATTATTGGTTAAGCATGAATCATGTATCAATTTATGGAAATAATATTATTTTGAGGTTGATTAAATGAATTTCTTCAGTACATATTGATGTTTTTATACTGTGTAGAATAGCCTCAGTATTTGGATCATAACTTGAGTTATACAAGTCCAAATTGGACAAAATTGGTGGCCATGGAAACTTTAGTAGGTCCTCTATAACCCTGCAAAATTTCAGAGGAAAATTCATCCATTTGGTTAGGCTTTGAAGGTCAAACTCTAGAGTACTATGTTATAGGTTTAAGAGTAGTTGTATTAGAAAAATTATAACTTTATTTATACAGATGATTTTTTGGTGATTTTTATTGCTACGGTTTCTAATTTGATGGAAGTATAACTCTATAAAATATCAGAATTTTATCAAGTGTATATAATTTCTGGTGAATTTTTAAAGTCAGTACATGAAAGCTATCTACATGTACATATATGTTGTCATGTATCATTCATCTCATGCATCATATCAAATCATGTATAAGTGTTCATTTGGTGAATTTTTATGTTGTACATAGATTAATGATTAGTAAATATATGTATGTTTGTTTTTTGAATTCTACTTTGAATTGATTATGTAAATAGGTGTGTCCAAGGGCAAGGAGATTATAAGAATAGATCATTAGGGCTACTTTGTTGTCCTATACTTTTGGTAAGTATTTAATAGACTAAACTTTGTGTATATTGAGTGGAAATTGCTAGTTTGGTTTAATTGTTATGTTTTAGTTGATTGATTGATAATTTTATGCTCTTGGCTTATTGAATTTATAGTGGTTGAATTGGATGGAAATTTTATGTTCTTTAAGTTAATATATTTTTTGGTGGAATGTTGAATGTATTTGTATGGTGAATTGATGTGCCACGGATTGAATTGAGTTATGAATTGGTTATGATATGTTATGAAGTGAATTGGTTGTGATATGTTGTGAAGTGAATTGCTTGTGATTTTGTTGTGCCTCACATATATTTGAAATTTATAAGAAAGGTGGCTTTGTGTGATAAAGCGTGTGATAATGAAGCTAAACCGAACGAATAGCTTCGTTGGAAGAAAAAGAGTGAAGTGGGAAAGCTGAGCCGAACGGATAGCTACCCACCATTATTGAGAGATAGTGAGGCTGAGCCGAGCAGGATAGCCTCACTAGGTGGCCACCATGAAATTTGAAATGAAATGTGAGGATTGGAAAAGAAATTGTGAGGATATGTTACCTTTCTCATAAATGGATCATTTATGTGGGTTAATTGACTATACGATTGATAATGTGTTATTGTTGAATTGTGAAATTGTTCAAAATTGACAGAATTGGGATGATTGTGTTGGATGACACTTTGATGAGTTAAGAATGGAAAAAAAAAATTGGATTGTTTAGGGTTATGAAAGGGAATTGTTTATTTGGTTGAAATTTGGAATTGGTTGAATTGAAATTATTTATGAATTAATTGTGCAATTTTTGAGTTTATATAGTATTTGGTAATTTTTGCCTAATATACTATTGTTTAGTAAATTAAATGCTTATTGAGTCGCCAGCTCACCCCTTGGCATATTTTTCGAGCGATTGTGCTAATCGATAGACCTTGTGCATTTCCTCACATATTACATCACATAAACATTCAAGTGGGCCAGAGGAACTACTACATGGCATGGGGCATTTCAGGTTGCAATATTGTAAATGTATTTTGAATAAATAATGTATGATGGTAAAGTTCAATGTTGTAATCAGAAATTGTTTGTGTGATTCATAGGACTTATATAGTTGAAGTAAAGTTGGTTTGTCTATATGCTTGACATGTAAATTCGGTTTACCTCAGTATTTCCTCTAATTTTTTGACCATTAGATACCTCAATAAGTTCCCTAAAAACCCTATAAAATTCAGGCCATAACTAGTTTGTTTGGGCGGTGAAATAACCTAAGATTTCAGACGTGATTTACAACTCTGTTTTTGCAAGGTTGCTGCCCCAATAGTATTTTTTTTGTATTTGACCTCTATAATTTTTCTACATTAATTTTTATGGTCTATCTAAGTATATTAATAGAGAATATAAAGTTAGATTGAAGAATAAAACTACATAAATTGGCTAAAATATTTCAAATACTACACTTTTTAAGAAATTTTTTAAGTCATATTCAATATGTGAATCAACTTAAAGTGGTTCAAAAATAATTATAATATTATTTTCAAGATAATTATGTGTTATAATATGTATGTGAATATTATGATTTTTGGGTGTGACACAATGTGAGACCGGCTACCAAAGGCTTCATACTCTGCGGCATTGTTAGTTGCTTGAAACAACAATTTTGTGTCATATATAATCTATATTTTACCTAGACCAGTTAATAGGATTCCTGCACTAGAGCCGTTATCACCACTTGCCCATCTACATACAGCTCCCACCTAAATTATCTCATTGTCCCTTGTCATCTCAGCTACAAAATCAGCCAGCACCTGGGCTTTGAGAGCTGTTCGAGGTTCTTATCTGACATCGTGCTCACCCAACTAAACTTACTAGTTTACCAATCTTCCCGATGTTTCGGGTGATTCTAAAGCTTTCATGAGTGGCATATTTGTTCTTACTACAATTATGTGGGCATGTAAATACGGATTCAACCGCTTGCTCGTTTCTATGACAGCTAGCGCCATTTTATCCATTGCGGGATATCGAACCTCTAAGCCTTTTAGCACCTGGCTCACGTAATAGACCAGCTTCTACTCACCTTTCTCTTCCCTTATAAGTACACTAGCAATTGTCTCATTTATGCCTGCTAGATAGAGATATAGTCTTTCCCCTACTATGGGCCTGTGGAGTAAAGGTGGTGATGTCAAGAACTTTTTTAGGTTTTCAAAGGCCAGCTGGCATTCATTTGTCCACTCAAAGTTTCTCAGGCCTTTGAGCAGTTTGTAAAATGGTAAAGATTTGAGAGTAGCATAGGACATGAACCTCCCCAATGTTGTTATCCGCTTATTCAACTTTTGTACTTCATTCACATTTTTGGGTGGCTACATCTCCAAAATAGCCCTTATTTTCTTTGGATTGGCCTCTGCACCTTTTTTCGATACCATGAAACCTAGGAATTTCCCAGATTTTATGCCAAATATGCATTTAGCCGGGTTGAGCTTCATTTGGAACTTTTGCAGGACTTCAAAGGCTTCCTTTAAATCATGGGGGTGGTCGTCTTCCCTCTAGCTTTTAATAAGCAAATCATTAGCATATACTTCTACATTCCTCCCAATCTGGTATTTGAACATGTAGTTTACGAGCCTCTGATATGTTACACCAGCATTTTTTAGACCAAAAGGCATTACCCTGTAATAATAAACTCCACTGTTAATAATAAAAGCAGTCCTGCTCTTATCCGCCTCGTGCATGGGCACTTGATGATAACCGTTGGCGCCATCTGCTATTGAGAACATCTGATGTCCGGCTTGTCTTTTGGACAGGCTCTATTTAGATCAGTGAAATCAACACACATCCGATACTTGCCATTTGACTTTTTGACCAAGACCACATTTGCACACCGCTCTGTATGATGGATCGGCTCTATGAAATAAGCCGCCTTTAGCTTGTTTACTTCATCTTGGATCAGCTGCTATTTCTCCACACTAAACTGCCTCTTCTTTTGCCTTAGTGGCTTTGCCTTTGGGTCAACCCCTAACTTATGAGTGATTATGTTCGGATCTATGCCCACTATCTTAATAGGCTCTGATGTAAAGATAGTCTGATTATCCACTAGAGCCGTTATAACCCCATCTTTAGTTTCTGCTTTCATCCGAGTGCCGATGTTAACAGTCCTGCCATAGGCTAAAATCAACTCAGTTGTTTCTTCGGTTGACTCCATTTTTTGTTTCCCCTCTTGAGGACTTAGGATCTGTTCTATACTAAAAGTTTCCGCCTTCCCACCTTCAGCCACAATGTAGCACTACTGGGATTCCTCTTAGTTTCCCCTAATGACCACTGGTCCCTTAGGAGTTGGAATCTTCATAGTAAGGTAACTGATGATTGTGATGGCTCCCCAATATAGCACTCTAAGCTAAATCCATGTCTATAATATTGAAAAGCACCATGATCAACATTGTTGGGCCTCCGTCCTTCCTAAAATGTATTTCCAGCTCTGCCATGCCCACCGACTGTATTGATCTACCACCTAGTCCCGCTAGCGACTTTCTAACTGGTTTTAATGCAGACAACTCACCACTGATCGTAACACAAGCTTTCTTTGTCAAAATATTAACGGTGCTGCCCATCTACTATCATCTATTTTACTAGATATTCTCCAATCATAGCATCAATCATCAGTGTGTCATTGTGTGGTCCTTTAACATGGGCAGCATCTGTATGATCAAAGGATACTAAAGATAGACTTGATTCTACTAGCATTACTTGCTTTTTCTGTCTTTTCCTTACTGGCTCTATTATTGGACTACCACCATTAATCACATAACAGATCTTGTTTGGGTCAAACATCTCCCTAGGGGTTGGGTTTCCCTTCTCTATATTCTCCTCCTCCCTACCCTTTTTTTTGATTCTGCTCACCCTCGACAAACTTTTTCTGTTTTCCTTTCTGAACCATCCGCTCAATTTCATTTTTCAAATCACAACAATCCTCAATCTGATGACCATGATCCTTATGGTACTTGCAATATTTTTGTCTTTCCCTTTTATACCTTTATCAAGGTTTAGAGGCTTTGGGCGATGGATCTCCTCACCATTATCCTTAATCCACATCAAGATTTCTTCCTTGTGGGCATTTAGAGGAGTAAAGTAAATACGGTTCTTATAAGAATCCCTATCACTCTGTTTACCTTTTTACTTTTCATTTTTTTCTTACGGGTCCTTTTTCGCCTCCTTTTTATCACCATGAATTGTCTCATATAGATCCGCACATTTCTGTACTATAGCCATGGCCTCATTTAAAGTCATCAGCTTCTTAGTTACCAACTTATCATATAACAGGTGGAAAGTTGTCCCTTTCCTGAATGCATCAACTGCCGTTTCTACATTCAGGTTGTCAATAAACATAGCTTCCTTGTTAAACCTGAGTACATACACCCTTATCGTCTTATCACTCGTCTTCCTAGCTGGTGGGATTTTTGTGCGGTATCTCCGTTTGAAGATTGTGGCCATATCATAAAAGTAATGAATGGATGCTTTCGAGAGCCTCAGGTACCAATGCTGAGCTGATCCTTTCAGGAAAAACCTGACATTTCACTACATTAGTTACCTACTGTTGGAGGGCCATCACCATATTGAACTTTGCCACATGCTCCTTAGGATCTCCCGGTCCATCAAATGGATCCATTTTTGGAGTTCAAACCTTAGATGGAGGATGAAAGGGGGGTTTGGCATCCATAAGGAAATCTTCATCAAAATCTCCCCTTTTCAATTTTTGGAAGATGCCTAGGACTTTCTATTCTATGCCCTCTTCATCCTCATGCTCTCTCTCTCCTCGGAGAGGTCACCTCAGACTCATCCATCTTCTCTGATACATGAGGGGCTAGGCTAGGTAAGTAGGATGTAGTTATGTAGTTTGTTGGTGGTGTATTGTGGTTCAAATCTGGGTGTTAAATGAGTTCTAATAGATGGGTGGCGGTTGTTGGTTCTGGATTTACTGTATGGCAGCCAACATTTTAGCTTAAAAAATGCTTGTCATCTCCAGCATTACATTGGCGATTCACTAATAGATTTTTCTGGATTAGAAACGGATTTTAGAAACGGACGAAATCCGTTTCTAATTAGAAACAGATTTATAAACGGATTTTAGTTATCCGTTTCTAATTTTCTGAAATTAGAAACAGACATAAATCCGTTTCTAATTTAGAAACAGATTCCGTCCGTTTCTAAAATCCGTTTCTAATTTTGGCGCCAAAAAATTAGAAACAGATTTATTAGTTTAGAAACGGGTTCATCCGTTTCTAAATTAGAAACAGATTTCAAATCCGTTTCTAATTCCATTTCTAATTTTGGCGTGAATTTGGCGCCAAAAAATTAGAAACGGATTTAAATCCGTTTCTAATTAGAAATGTGACTAAAAATTTCTGAAATTAGAAAGGGATTTATTTCTGTTTCTAAATCTGTTTCTAATTAGAAAGGGATTTTATTTCCCTTTCTAAATCCGTTTCTAGTTTCAGAAAATTAGAAACGGATTTTACTTCCCTTTCTAAATCCGTTCCTAACTTTAAAAAATTATATATAATTAAAAAATATATTTATGAATTATTGTAACTATAATTAATTATAAAAAGTTATTAATTAGTAATTTATACATAATTAAAACTTATATAATTATCTAAACCACTAATTATATAAAGAATTAAAATTTTATATTTATCACTAATTATATATATTTAATTAAAAATATTTATTAATTATTATGTAATTAATAATTAAATATAGTTAATAATTACTAATTATACATGATTAATAAATATATATTTATTAATTATTAAGTAATAATTAATTAATTATAGTTATTAATTAACATTTATTTAATTATAGTAATAATTAATTATATATAATTAAATATATATATTGTCACGGCCTAGTTTCAATTTTTAGAGAATAAACATTAATCATATCATGTTATTTGCACCATAATTGTATGTAATGCATTGCATAATATTGATTGGTAGAGTATATTTTAGAGAGCATCTAAGTTATGGAAGTTTG
>CANYLF010459838.1:0-13551 GCA_948193215.1 Bocquillonia castaneifolia
GTTAGAAATGATGGATCAATTCCCAATAGCTCTTCAAAATCACATTGGGGAACATCAAATGCTGCGTTTTGAGGCACTTGCTATAGTTGCCTTACATGAATTTTACAATGGGTCTGTTTGGGATCACCGAGCAAAAAAAAACTTTTTTAAATTTTTCTAAATTAATTGTTTAGTTTTTTTTTATTTTTTTAAAAACTGTTTTTTAGAAAAGTGTTATTCAGAAAATCACCTATTTCCATCAGCAATTTTTTAAAACCGAAAAATCAAAAGAAAAGTTGCAAACGGGCTAAATATGAAAAGACATTAGTGTGCTGCAGAATTACAAGCACCAACTGAAAATGCAGTTTTTGCAACTGGTGCAAGAAGCAAGACCGTCCACTAATAGACAAAGCATTCTAATATAAATTCAGCATTTCCCATTTTTAAGTGCATCATTAGCATTACAATTCAGGCGTAATTAAAAATCATTAACTGTCTAGATTCTAGAACTGCTGCAGGCAAACATACTAAAATATAACTTTGTTAATTCACAAGTTCGAGGGTTGAGAGCTTCCTTGAAAGAATCGCTTGAGATAGCTAATCAGTTAAATGCACTCAAGGTTAGTTGTTGTCATCACCTAATGCATACATATTTGAAATTCTTGTTTCTAATATACCAGCAAAGGGTAGTCAAAATCAGGATCCAAAAGTAAAATTATAGATTGAAACCATTTCATTGTAGCATATTACATCTAATTCTAAAAATCATTAATTTTTGTGGGATTCATATAAATTGCACCATTATCGATGGTGTTTATATTATCCAGCACAATGAAACAATTTTAGCATATAATTTGTGATTTGGCATAAAACAGGAAGTCATCATTTATGTAAAAATTGAGGTGGGAAATTTGATTTAACCTACTCATGAATCTTTTAACGGCAGCCATATTTTTAAAAAAGTGTTGTCTTTTTTTAGTAGTGACTTGAATCAATTATGTTGTTGTTTTATTCCACCAAAATAAGTTTTTGTGTTCCATTATATTTAACCCAACATTAAATCTGTTCATGGTCGAGTTTAGTGGGTTCGAGCTGGGCTTAATCGAGTCTAACTTTTTATCTGCAAGTCCAAACTTCTTCGGATCGGATTCGTGTTTGTTTCTCACTATATTCAATCCATGGACTGTATTCATGTACTACGTCAAGCTTTTCCATACCTATATACAGCTTTAATAAAGAATGAAATATTAAGAACGTACTTAATAGTGAAATCAAGTATCTAATCTAACGCTCGCTTGGATGGATAGCCAACCAACAGTTTCACCCAACATGAAATGGTACATATTTACATATTAAAAAAGACATTGGCAAATAAAATCACCATCTTTCAGCTAATTTGCAATTCCATCACATCCTTTTAATCCTGGCAATTTTATGCACCAACTATCTCATTTTGACAATTCTACATATCGATAAATTCTTAAGTTAATTAGAGATTAATTAGTAACCGAAACTAAGTAAATAACATCATGTTATTACTATTCAACATTACAAACACTTGTGTGTGACTATTTCATACCTATTATTTATCGATTTAGCTCATTTAGCTTAAATAATTTAATATTTATGATATATATAATTGTCATGGATGATTTAAATTTTATGTTTGAACGAACTTATTTAACTCATTAGTCTATAGCATAGTAGTGGCGTGACTTCATTTAACTACTTTCAGTTGTAATGCAATCTTTAATTGCCTTGAGAGTTTATCAGTGTATGAAATTACAAAAATTAAATAAGTTGGTGTATGGAATTGCCAAAATTAGATAGTTGGTGTATGAAATTGCCATAATTAAAAGGACGTGATAGAATTACAAATTAGGTGAAAGGTGGTGATTTTATTTGCCAATACCCCAACTATATGGTAGGAGAAAATTTTGAAATACAATCATATAAATTCAGTTATAAATACAAAAACTAAAATATTTTTTTTCAAAAAAAATAATAAACTGACCACTACGGCACTACTACTAATATTGAGGTCATAACTAATTAACAACGACCTAAAGCCCAAAAAATAATAAGTTCAGAACAACATATATAATAGTCATGAGATCAACTTTTATCCCATCCATAAAAACATAAGCTATAGAAATCGAGATTAGCCTTTGCTTAAATTGATACAAGAAAGTAGGGGTTAGCATTTGCTTTGGACCGAACCGAACTGAATTGAACTAAATTTTTATTAATCGAATTGAACTGAAAGTTATTTATTAATTTGGTTTGGTTCTGATTTTTAAGAGTAAATCAGTTTGGTTCAAATATTTTGATTAATTTTGAAATTTTAAAAACTAGATGGTTCACCAATCCCAGTTTAATTTTTCAGTTTGATTGGATTTTGTTCACCCCAAAAAACTTTAAAAATGGGTAATTACGCTTTACCCCTTGAATTTTATCTTAATACATTGAAATCCCCTAACGTTTGAAAAATATATTTTTTACCCCTTATATTTTATTTTAATTATACTTGCCTCTTCTATACAATTTTAATCATTTTTATTAAGATAAAAATAAAAAAAAAGTTATAAATAAACAATAAAATATGGTATTATAATAATAAAAATATCCAAATTGATGTCTAATTATATTTTTAAGTATAAATATAAGTATTTATAAACTCTAATGATAAATATATTCATTAGTATTTTTATTTATAATAAAGTATATTTAAACACTAATTTGGATGTTTTCATCATTGTAGCATCACATTTTATTGTTAACTATAACTTATTGTTTTTATTTGATATAAAACAATAAAAATGATTAAATTTGTATAGAAAGGGACAATTATAGTATAATTAAAATATAATATAATGGGTAAAAAAAAAAAAATTTAAATGTGAGGAGGCATATATTAGGGTAAAGCACTGGTAAGTTACCCTTTTAAAAAATTGATGCTACGCAGGGAAAAATTATGGCCACCAAATTCTCGAGGACCTACCACAGGATGCAAGGAAAACATTATAGCCTTACTTGTTGAGTCGGTTGTTGAGAAGGCATAATTTTTCTTTTTTTGAGAGGAGATGGTGCAATCCGAAACTCCTAAATTAATTATGATATTCTTATTACAAGGCTATACATGCAGAAACCACATAATAAAGTCACCGTACCTTCTAAATTTGGAGCCTTGTTGAATCTTGATATTTGATATCTAAGCAAATACCATATAACTCAAAATTCCTTAATGTTGCAACTTCCATATGTTCAGTATGTCAGTCGTTTAGAAAGGAAGGAATCGAGAGAGTGGAGGTTAAACCCACATTCTCACAAATGTACCTATATTTTGTCGACTTTTAACCACTACAT
Organism: Bocquillonia castaneifolia; assembly: GCA_948193215.1. Classification (NCBI taxonomy): domain Eukaryota; kingdom Viridiplantae; phylum Streptophyta; class Magnoliopsida; order Malpighiales; family Euphorbiaceae; genus Bocquillonia; species Bocquillonia castaneifolia. The sequence continues at coordinate 3,346 of CANYLF010459838.1, forward strand.
TAAAATTCTAGGAAAGATGGGGTAAGTTCACTGTCTTGTGATACAGGACCACATAAGTCATTTTCAATTTTTGTGTCAATTGGTCCTCTACCATACTTTTTCATTTCTTGTTAGTTTTTCATTTACTAACATTCTTCTTTCGCTTAAATTCAGAAACCTTGAAGGTATTAGGTCCAGTCATATATGCTTGAGCATCAGATTTAGCAGACTCAAGTCACTAATCTTCAAGCCCTAAATAGCGAGCAATATCAACAAAAGTCTTAATACTTTCATTATGAGTAATGTTGACTATCATGTGCTCCCTTAAATGTTGTTTCATGAACTTATTTGGGACCTTCTTATAAGTGTCAAACTTGATTGTCAATTGTCTTAATGTGGAGACAGAAATTCCTCCAAACTTCTCTTTCAAAGCAAGCCATAGCTTGAGCAGTTGGATGATGTTGGTGCTCAAACACCAAGTCATCATTCACGAAGCTAATTAGAATCTCTTTAGCATTGGAATCCTTTTTCTTACATGTATTATATGCATTCAAGTCAAGTTTAAATTGCTCACTATTGGCATTTTCATACCAGTAACATGTTGAACCAAAACTTTTGTTATAGCCTCTAATGCATCTTATTCCTCAAAGACAATGAATTTTGAGTTGCCAAATGTTGTAATTATTACCATTTAGCTTCTCACCGTTATTAAGTTCAGCAATGATTTTTGTTTGTGACCGTAGTTAATCATAAACTACAATTTTAATAAAATCACAAGCATCAATTTCTTGTCATATACATCAGACAAAATACAATTTTAAATCTAAAAAAATGTCACATAATTAAAATTGAAAGTTCACTATATTCCCAATCATCTTTCAATAAATATGACAATTTTAAAATAGAAGTAAAATTGATACAACTCTATTCTAGACGAGAATTTATTCATTAATTCTACCAATCTCAGAATAATAATGAAATATTAATGTCATTACATCAAATATGTATTACATACAAATAATACAAAATAAGAAAAAGTATTTAATAAAATATCAAAGATATTCGATCCAAATACTCTTTAAAACACTTTTCTCAAACCAAACATAATTAAATATATTTTCTATTAAATTCTGGTGTTAAGAGAAAATAGACATAGAAGATTCAGAAGTCCTCCTCAAACTAGGATTATCACACTAAGAATAATATATTTATGCTTGCTAAATTGCAACATTAATTCATGTGGCCTCTCGTAGCCATGAAGACTATTGGCATAGTTCATCCTCATTCACAACCACTTCTTATCGAATTTCATATCATGTGCTCTCATTAAATTTTAGCTTTATAATTCAGCTTACCGACACAAAATTTTTGGCGCATACAAAAATATGTAAACATTCATCCGTTGCCGACTACTTGTAATTCTGAGTTCAACATGAAAACTTTGTCACGTGATGCATGTAAGCAACAAACCCCAATATTTCTTCGATCTCAATGTGCACAATAAAAAAAATCGCATATAATTTAGAAATTAACTAAGCAAATTTTTATGAAGAATATTTTTATGCACACTACATTTATTTCTTTTTTTTTCTCTCTAAATTTTCTTAATAAGGTCGAAAATCTCATGGTTTCATTAACTCGTTTATTTTCTCGAAATGAGAACAATTATTGGTACTTTCCTTAGTTGGGATTTTTAGTTACAATTTTAAAATTAAATCGCCACCATAAAATCAGGATATATATATTGAACGATAAAATGGTGATTCTTTTGTAAAGTATTACTTTGTGGAAAACAACGCATATAGAAAGAGCTTAAGGATGAAATTAAAACAATTTGTGTTTTCTTTTTAGAACTAAAAAATGCCAAAACAATCATTTAAAGATTTGTGCAAAATTTGCTGAATTAATAAGTATCTTTTGAAAAATAAATCGCAAAAAATCATTTTGTATTTTCGTTCTCTAAAACCGAATAATGAAGAGTGCTGAGATCAACAAATTGGAATGAGGGTTTTCAAATATACACACTTGAAAATAGACGTTCCCTCGATTAATTATTATCAAACAAATTCATGACTTAGTTTGGTGTCAAAGTTGACGTGATTTGAAGAATGTATATTAAAGTCACTATTATTAAAATGTTCTCTTTTTCCCTAGTCATTTGAACTATAATTTAAATTCATCAGACTAAATTTTCTGGCATGAAAGTACTATTTAATTGGTTTTTAATTAAAACCGTGTTCTTTGTTGTTTGGTTTTTTTTTTATTGGTATAGATACTAATAATAGATTTCCAGTTAAATAATTAATTGCATATGAATCATCGTGTAATTCGGTGACACATATTAGGCAATAAAATTGTACTTTACATAAAATCAAAATGGAATATTTGCAAAGAGAACAATAGCATACCAGTGAATATTGGTATAGTTGGTAAACGCCTTCTAATTTTTAAGGAGAGATCTCGAGTTCGAGTCTCACCTTCACTGGAAAAGAATAAGGGACTCAAATAAGTCATAGCTAGATGTCAGCTCCTTCACAGTAAATTAATCCGGGTCCAAAGAGTTTAACCTATCAAATAAAAAAAATAAAAAGAGACAACAATAGCACAAGTCTTATCTAACCCCCTCCATTCAATTATGCTGAATTAAAGAGCAATTAAGGGGACCTGCTGTTACTTACCGGGGTCCAACCATTGAAAAATGTCCGGGCTGTTGCCGCAAAGCTAACCCAAAAACTTCCCTCTAAAAAAAAGTTTGTACTTTTTTTTTAATAGTTTTTAGTATTGGTATCCTGAGCCTTGATTAATCTCAGATCGAGTGAGTTCTATTTTTGAAACACACTTACATGTGAAGGGAAAAAAATTGTACTTTTAAATTTGATTACAACTAATGAAGAGAAATACTTAGATAGACTATATCTACAAGGTCATCTATAGACTAAATTAATAATAACACTCCATACTATTCCATTATCACCTCATATCATTCTACTAGATTATATTATGAATATTTATTTCTAAATGGTTTTGATACAAATCACTCCTTTAAGCTCAAAAGGCCTAAGAAGCCCATTGCATGTTAGGCTCACATTAGCCCATTTACTTGTCCTGATACCTTGAATCCTAAGTCAAGGGGGACTCTCATTTCAAGGGGGATTCCCAATCCTAAGGGGACTCTAACTCATTACAGCAAAGCAAGACTTCTAAGCCTATTAAGACAAGGATTCCTGGGCTTAAGGGGATTGTTCCTACCACTATATAAACCCCTGCCATCTAGGGGATCATGTATCATTTTCTCATTCTAATACATTCATAACTCTCAAGAAAAAGTCTTAAACTTAAGCATCGGAGTCAGACCCCGGGGACCACCCCAAGTCTGCCCTTGTTTTGCAGGTTCTAGTGACGTAGAACTACTCAGGTGACATTCAGGCAAGGGCAACGTCCCGAATGTTTCATTGGTGCGGTGAGTGTGGATTGTTTTTAATTCGAAAACAGTTCATCATGATGAATAACGACCCCCCCCCCTACAGTTTACCCCCAAGTTTCTTTGGCTCAGGAGGACTTCTAGCGTGGATGCCACAACCACCCAGAATTACTCAGGGGACTCCCCTCACTCAACCACCACCTAGATTTCTAGCTCCCACTGCTAACCAAACTCCTCGACGCACTCTAAATTTTGGAATCCAAAATCCTCAAACTCCAAGATATCCACCACTACCATTAGGAACTCCCCCCATCACACTTGACCCACCGGCAACTACCATACCACCGCTAATTCCCCCAGTTCCAATAAGGCTTCCTGGAACAGATTTTAATGTCCCTTATTTACCTCCTCCATCTGTTTTTCAGCAAGGCCCTACTTTCGTTCCAAATCAAGGAATCCTCATTCCCCGTCCAAATAATGATATTCCCCCTCCTACAGGAGTATAAGATCATACTAAAATGACCCTATTCCAAAGGCACCATGAATATGTTCCCCAATTTATCCCACCTACAGCACCTCAGGGGGAGAATTTTGAAGGTGGGAGGAAGGGAGTAGCGAATGACCTGGATGATGCATCTTCTCATCCTACTAACACAAGAGGAAAGGAGGGGAGTAGCATGATTAGTGCGGCCGATGTAGCCAGAATTTTAGACGAACCATGTTAGAAGTTTGATGACAAAATTCAGGACATTAAAGGTTGGATAGAAATAAGAGACAAACAACCTAAAAAGAAAGCCAAGAAGAAGACACAGAAAGTCGCCCCCTCTGTCCTGGAGATCAGGGAGAAAATGCCCAAAAAGGAAAATGAGCAATTAGAGAGAGCAATAGCACAAAGGGTGGAACAGGAAGAAGATGAAAAAGAAAAAATAGAAAATAAGTCAGAGAAGTCATTGGTAAGATGGGCATGCAAGACTTCAACCATGGGTTCAATTTAAAGAATGAGTCACCATTGGCTCAACAAATTCTAGATAAACCTCTACCTAAAGGGTTTAAGTTCCCCCACACTAGATGTCTATTCTGGAAAGTCTGATCCTGCTAGCCACGTCTACAAATTCCAGACATCCATGAGTGGCCAAACTAATGAAGACTATATATGGTGCAAATTCTTCCCCACCACCTTACAGGGGAACGCTGCTGATTGGTACAAAACACTACCTCCTCACTCTATACACTCCTTTAGGCAACTCGCCATAGCTTTTAGGCAAAGATTTACAACCTCCATCCAACAGAAAAAGGTGTCAGTAGACCTATTTTCTATCTAACAAAGGGAAGCCGAACCCTTAAGAAAATATATAGAGCGGTTCAATGATGAGATCGCCAAGATAGAAGACTTGAATCAGGGTGTAGCTTGCTCTACTATGCTCCATGGTTCAACAAGCGAGGAATTTAGAGGGAAATTATTAGCCAAAGCTCCTAACAATGTAGAAGCCCTAATGGCACTCGCCAACATAGCCATAAGAGTAGATGATGGTCAATATTATTTAAAGAAAATGAAGGAATATAAAAGGGAACTTTCCCTAAGGGGAGGTAAGTGATCTCCCAAAAGAAGCAAAAATTCAAGAGGTAATAATGGGTCTAAGAGTTTCAATCTCCCCAAATACACACCCCTCAATACATCTAGAGAATGAATCCTCATACACATCAAAGATAATGAAGAAAGGATAGAATGGCCAAGGAGAATGAGTTCATACACAGCTGAGAGAAGGGACAATGGAAAGTACTACCAGTTTCACAAAGATGTGGGCCACGATACAGAGCAATGCAATCACTTGAAAAAGGAGATAGAAAAGCTAATTCAAGCTGGCTCCCTTAGGCGATTTATCAAAAGGAACGATCATGATAGACCCGTCTACGATAGAGATGATCGAAGAAATGACAGAGAAACAGAAAGGTGAGATAACAGGCAAGAAGAAAGGCCTAGAGATTAAAGAAGTGACAGAGGAGAATATAGAAGGAATTAAAGAAGACAAGAAAGGAGGCGAGACCACAGAGATGATGAAAATAGTGAGGAAGCTAAAGGCGATAGAAACGCTAGAGTGGGGCCTGTTAAACACATAAATGTAATTACAGGAGGAATCGAAGGAGGCGATAGTTCTACAAAAAGAAAAAGGTCGGCTAGGTCCATCTACTCTGTTAATTCAAAAGTAGTTCCAGCAAAATAAATTGGAACAGTACAAATTTCAGCAGCAGATAAAGGGGCAACTGTAACCCCCCATGATGATGCTTTAATAGTCAAAGCGCTAATTCATAATTGCATGGTCCATAATATACTAGTGGACACGGGGAGTTCAGTGAATCTCCTTACCCTGAAAGTATTTGATAAAATAGGGTTAGACCAAGCCAAGCTATCCCCCGTCAACACTCCCCTGGTGGGCCTAGGAGGCAAATCGACCACAATAGTAGGTTCGATCAAGCTGGAAGTAGAATTGGGCGAAAGAGACATAACCAAGACATTGCAAGTAGAATTTATGGTGGTTGATATCCCATTTGCATACAACGCTATCATTGGGCGACCTATTCTCAATAAAACGTGTGCTAGCATTTGCATACGATATTTGCTCTTAAAGATCCTTACCTCGAAAGGAGAGGCGATAATCAAAGGCGACTAGAGGCAAGCAAGGATCGCCTATTGTCAGGCACTAAAAGGGGTATTCTCAACCATTGTCATAGAAGAGAATATCCAACCAAAGGAACATAAAGCCAAGCCTATGGGGACTATTCAAAATAAAGCCCTGGGGTTAGGCAAAGAAATAAAAGTAGGGGAGATGGACCTAGGGATCTTACAAGAAATTTTGCAAACACTATTAGAATGCCAAGACACTTTTGCATGGACTGAGGATGAGCTAATAGGGGTTAGTAGAGAAGTCATGGTGCATAAACTAAACATCGATCCAGCAATCGTCCCCATAGTACAAAAGAAAAGGAAGCATAGCTGGCTCAAACAGATCGCCATAAGCGAAGAGATTAATAAGCTAATGAAGACTGGAGTAATCAGGGAAGTCCAATACCCTAAATGGTTGGTGAATATGGTAATGGTAAAGAAACCTAATGGTTCATATAGGATGTGTGTGGACTTTACTGATCTGAATAAGGCATGCCTAAAAGATAGCTATCCACTACCATAAATTGATCAATTGGTAGACTCTACTGCAGGCCATCAGTTATACTCACTAGTAGATACGAAGTCTGGATACCACCAGATACCAATGCACAAACCAGATGAAGCTAAAACCACCTTCACCACTCATGAAGGCATGTATTGCTACACTAAGATGCCTTTTGGCTTAAAGAATGCAGGAGCCACCTTCCAGAGGATGGTCAACAAGATGTTCAAAGGTAATATAGGCAGAAACATAGAGATCTACGTGGATGATATGATAGTCAAATCAAGCCGGGCAGATGAGCATCCTAAAGACTTAAAAGAAGTCCTGGAAATTCTTAGAAGATTCAACCTGAAACTAAACCCAGAGAAATGTGTCTTTGGCATCAAATCAGGCAAGTTCCTAGGATTCATGGTATCTCAAAGGGGGATAGAGGCTAACCTAGACAAAATCCAGGCGATTATCAACATGGAACCACCCAAGACACTTAATGACGTTTAAAAACTCAACAGGAGAATCACTGTCATAGGGCGATTCATCTCAAGCTCGGCTAAACGATGCCTTTCATTCTTTAAGACCTTGAAAGATCCTAAAAACTTTCAATGGTTAGATGATTGCTTAAAGGCCTTCCGAGAAATCAAGAAATTCTTGACATCTCCGCCATTATTGAGTAGGCCAATAGAAGGGGAAATCATATACCTTTACTTATCCACCACAGAGGAAACAGTGGCAGTAGTACTTATAAGAGAGGAAGATGGCGAACAGTTGCCTATCTATTACATCAGCAAAGTATTACACGAAGCTGAGTTCAATTACCCAAGATTAGAAAAGCTAGCCTTTGCACTGTTAATAGTAACACAAAAGCTAAGGCATTACTTCGAGGCACATCCAGTAGTAGTCAGAATAGATAGCCCCCTGAGAAAGGTGTTGCAAAAAGCGGAAGCCTCAAGGAGAATCGCTGAGTGGGCGATCCACATTGGAAGCTTGGGAGTTACTTATGAACCACAAAAAGCATTAAAGGCCCAAGTGTTGGTAGATTTCATGGCAGAGATGATGCCAGGGGAACCCAAGGCCCCCAAGGAAATTTCCCCATGGAAACTAATGGTAGACGGCGCAGTCTGCTCAGCAGGGGCATGTATTGGCATCTTAATCAAAGGACCAGACAAGATAGAAATCAAATACGCAGCTAGAATAGGGTTTGCCACTTCTAATAATGTGGTTGAATATGAAGCCCTCATCCTAGGGTTACAAATCACCCTGGAGATAGGCATCACAGATCTGGAAATTTATAGTGACTCACAGCTGGTTGTGAACCAAGTCTCGAGCGCTTTCCAAGCAAATGAAGATATGACTAAGTACGTCTTCATGGTAAAGCAACTAATCACAGAAGGAGAAAAAAGGAATGACGGCTAATGGCGAGTATTGCAAATCCCCATAACAGAAAATCAGGGGGCGGATAGCATTGTAAAGATGGCAGCAGAAGGAATGGTGATCCCTAATGTACCGATGGAAGAGATAAAATCCCATAGTATCGCCAAGGCCAATATCCTACCAGTTGAAGATAATCGAGGATGGATGGAACCGATTATCCAGTACTTGGAAAACGGCTTCCTACTAAATGACCCAAGGGAATCAAGAAGGTTAATGAGTAAAGCCGCAGAATATGCTTATAAAGAAGGGGAACTGAGAAAGAGGTCCAAAAGCCAACCTTGGCTTAAATGCTTGAGTGAAACTGAAGCAGATTATGTGTTGAGAGAAATTCACGAAGGAATAGGAGCCACCCATGAAGAGGCTAACGTGCTCACTAAAAAGGTTATCCTAAGAGGATACTATTGGCCCACCATAAAAAGAGATGCTAAGAATCTGGTGTCCAAATGTGAAGCATGCCAATTTCACGCCAATATATATCATAAGCCAGCAGAAAACATGACCCCGATAGGGAGTGAATGGCCATTCGCCAAATGGGGGATGGACATCCTAGGAACATTTCCCATAGCCAAAGCACAGAAGAAATTCTTAAAAGTGGCAATTGACCACTTTACTAAGTGGATTAAAGTAGAAGCGGTCCCAACAATTACATCACAAAGGGTCCAAGACTTCTTTTTCAAAGAGGTTATATGCAGGTTTGGGATCCCCCACACTCTCATTACAGACAATGGCACACAGTTCACCTCCCAATCATTCAGGAATTTTTGTGAGGCTCTTCAAATTGAGCAAAAGTTTTCCTCAGTTCATCATCCTCAGACTAATGGACAAGCCGAGTCAGCCAACAGGATTATTCTTTAAGGACTCGAGAAAAGGTTAGAGAAAGAAAAAACCAGCTGGGTGGATCATCTATTCAATGTCCTATGGTCCTATAGAATAACTCCAAGAGATCCCACAGGCGAAACCCCATTCGCTCTATGTTATGGTTCAGAGGCGCTGGTCCCAATAGAAATTGGGGAACGAAACTTTAGAACTGAAGAACTCACACCCATTAACGAGCAAGAGCTCTGAGTAAATTTAGACATGTTACCAAAAAGGCAAGAACAGGCATATCTGAGAATGATGGTGATAATCGGTTTAGAACCGATATAATTTAAGGGTTTTTAATTTAATTTCTTATTAATTTGAGTGTTTTTAGTAATTATTTTTTCATATTTTATAAATTTTCAGGTTTAGGAGCACATGGAATCAAACCGGGATGAATTTGGAGTTGTTTAGGCCTCAAACCGGATGGTTAAAGTTCAAACTAGACCGTTGACCGGATCCACTTTGGTCCGGTTTGATTGAAGAATTTGCAAGCGAGAATCAGTGTCAAACCGAACCCCAGATCGGACCGTAAACCGAACCAGCCTGGTCCGGTTTGAACCAATTGCCCCTTACAAGTAAAGAAGCCAAAGAAACGGCCCTAGACCGGACCGGCTCGGTCCGGTTTGGGTAGGGAGTTCAAGAGATTTTTGGCAATTTTTGGGCAATCCAAGGGGTTTTTGGGGCATTTTTGGTGTGGAAAAAATATAAATACAAGTCATATACATCAAATAAAAGGATAAAAAATAATTAACTTAAGAAAAAACACAAAAAAACACTTCTTGGTTTACTTTGGTTTCTGGATCAAAATCAAGTGTTCTTGAAGGTTTTGGAGATTAGAGGCTTGATCATCATCTACAAGACTAAGTTTTACCTTACTTATTTCATTTAAATTAGTTTGATTTTATTTTTGATGTTTATTTTAGTGAATTTAGCTATGTTGTAGAACTAAAACCCCAACTAGAGGGATTGATGTAATCTAGTTGGGGTAAACATACTTCCTATGGTTTGATTTACTATTTTTAAATAGTTATCATTGGGTTTCTGTAGAAACAAAGAGGGGGGTGAATTGGTGCAGAATTAGAAATTAAAAAATGATTCAAGAATGGATTAGGGAAGAAAAGAAGAACACAAAAGATTTATAGTGGTTCGGACCCAACTTGTCCTACATCCACTCTCCCAATTGCACAATTTGGGATTCTACTATCCACCAAAGATAACAAGGAGATTTAAAAGGCTATCTCCAACCTTTACAATGTGAGATTTCAAAGGCTATCTCACGACCTTTACAATGAGTTTTACCCAAGGCTCACTCACAAACCCTAATGTTTCCAAGATTCTAACACCAAACCTTTA
>CANYLF010459851.1:0-15127 GCA_948193215.1 Bocquillonia castaneifolia
CAACAAGAACACATTTAAATTTTGCCAAAAGCTACGTCAAATCAGGAGAAGCAATCACGAACCATTTCTGAACATAACTGCAGAGGGGTCTTACCTTGATGTCTTTAAATCCAGATCCAATTTTCTCCTCTTTTCGTGGATGAAAATATAATGCCGTTGTCAAGGTGCACTTATCAGCCTCATTTAGTTGTTGATCAACAGGATACCTTCATCCAGAGCAATTTAATTTAAAGAGCCATTCATTAAACACTCAAAATGTTACAAAAATTCAACAAGCTCTAAGAAGTGAAACCAAGAACTGCAAGGAGCAAGCAAGAGTTGTTTTAGAAATCCAAAAATAAAATGCATAGAAGCTGACAATCAATGCATTATTTTTTTTTTTCTAAGAGCGTGACTATACTATGCACATTCTGTACATTGGCAGAAAATTGTTATGTGTTAGTGTATTTGAGAAGCAACACTAACAAGTGGTTTGAACTGCTGCACCATCAAAGTTTGTGTCTGAGAATTAAACTAGTGCGATCTCAACATTTCTACCAAATGTGGCATGATAATAATTGTATAAGATGGCACAAACACTGTAACTATTAAATATACAACAGTAACACTACATTACAGCACAATAGAGCTAGGAAAGGTCCACTAAAGTAACAGCTTACTTGTTCAAGATTTTGCTCAGTGCTTGTGAGAGTCTATGAATATCATCATATGAAAATCTCGTTCTTAGCGTATTAGATATTCTTTTATGGATATAATCACCAGTTTTGTATGAAAACTGGACACCATATTTGTCAGATTTATAGTTCTGAACATAAGGTACTTCATACTCAACATTATGCTCATCAGTACTCATTTGGCTGCTCAGATAGCCATAGATGTTGACAGGCTTTGACACCTTATACTCCTGATAGGTGAAGATGAAACAAGGAAGCAGAACATATTAGATCATTCAGAAAAGAAAAAAAAAGTGTCATGGTAAAAAGAGAGAAATGGCTCTAGCCTTCAGGATTTCAGTTGAATAGGGGATCTCACTAACAAAAAATCCACTTCTACAGTTCTATATAAAAGACAAACATGTGTCTAAAGAAACAGAAACCATTAAAAATATTTGGCTGAAGCCTTGAACTTCCTCCTCTTTCAAAAAACGTGACATTTATAACCGGAATTTCCAGAAACGGTTCAATGACGGCAAAACCTGGAGGCATTTAAGTCTAACCTCTTACCAGCTTTTCTACTATAAATAAACGACATGAAATTTACCTTGCCAGAGTACACAATATCAAACTGTCCCGTCCCAACAGAGGGAATCTTTCCCCATGCCAAAGCATCCAAGCTCCCTTGAAGTTTATCTGTGACTCCAGCCTTAGCAGCTTTGATAAAGCAACTACCAGGACTCTGCAACAATACCAAATTTCACAAACTAATTACACATTAAGCTTGTCAAATAAATAACAAAGGATGAAAATAGAAGGAGAAAATATAATGAGAACTAACAGAAAAGCATGCTTGCACAAATGGCGACAAGACAGATGCATCTTCTCTCTGTCGTTTCCATCCTTTTGCATTTAGGCCAACAAATTCGCCTGTGACTGAGATACAATTTGCAACAAGAAGCAGATGTTCAGGAAGCACACTCTTACCGACATCAGATATTGCAGCTTCCAATTTCTAAAATATAAAGAGTCCATTAGTAAGAAATGTGCAAGAATAGGCATATGCAACCAACAATGAAAATAAGTTGCAATTAAGTGGCAAACCTGGAGAAAATATTTCCATCCAGCATCTATGCCATAGGCTAAGGAGAAATCACGTATGTTATCTGGATGACTGCGTGTCCAATCAATCATATCCATTATTGGGACACAATAATCCATAAGTAAGTTCCAGAGTCTTATTTTTTCAGAGGCTGCTGACATAGAAACCCTCAAGTAGAGCTCACCAAAAGGCTGATTAGAATTTGACGGCCTTGATCTATCTTTCCATAAAATATCCACCTTTTTTATCTCCATTAATCCTGACCATCAAATCAGACAGTATGTTAAAGGGCACAAGGAAAAAAAGGGCCTAATAGTATAAAAATATTCACATGTCAATTTTTCTTGACTCAATTTTGCCAAGTATATTGTATATTCAAAACATTAAACTGTGTCAATTTCGGTCTTGTTTCAATTTTGCCAGGTATTGATTGATTCCATTTGGGACCAGTGTCAGCTTCAGTTGTTTATTGATTGATTCCATTTGGGAATGTGCCCAGTAAGGGAGTGAGGGAGTTAGGAGGATGGCTAAGGGTGTTCCAAATGCCCCCACTATCTCTCAAGGTTTTATGAATGGTAGGAGGAATTTTGACATTTTGGAAGCATCCTCATACCTGTAAATCACCACATACACTTTTCTTTCACACCCAACTCAAAATAAATTTTAGATTAATTATATTTTTCGTGTTTTGGAAGTTTAAATTGTAGGTTTATGCATAAGAACACTAATGTAAAACGACTAAAACTCAATATATAATAACTAAACCTTCCTTCCAAAAAAAAATAACTAAAGCTTAATAATTATAAAAAAAATTTAAAATAACTCCTAAAAATTTTCATAGAAAGTTTCCATAAAGTTTCAAGAATTAATAAAATTATAAAAATATATAGGTTACTTTTTATAAGTTTCGGAAACGTAAATTGAAGTTCGCGAAACGTCATCTGTTTTGAGGTTTCCGTGCAACATAGACTGTTTTCATAATAACTACTAGTTGTTTTGTAGTAAATACTTAACTTTGTTTTTTTAGAATTACATATTAAGCTTCTAAAATAAAATAATAAAAACAACAATTAATATAATAAAATACGTGATTATAAATATGGAAAGTTATTTTTGTTAAATTAATTTTTGACATTTTATTATTTTCCTTTAATAATTAAAAGAAATAGAAAAATAATTCTATATATATATATATATAAGAAATAAATGTAAACAAAAAAGTTATTTGATTGTAGATCCCATATAAAGAGTACAACCATTAGAGAAGATAGTTTAGTGGGGAAGAGTTTAATAGATTGGTGAGGTGGCAATGATGTGGCATGAGTATTAAACTCTTTTAGAGTTTAACCATTAAAATGTGATCTTATTGTTACTGACCTTTCAATACTGTTTCAAGCAGGAACGGAATCACCAGATCTTGAACCATGTCCAATTTTATTGATGAATTCTTGGACTTTTCAACTATAGTGACAGTTATGCATAGCGTGTCTTCCTTCTCTTTGTGATTATCAGCTATGGAACATTCCCTGAAATTAGAATAACAAAGTAATAATAATAGTAAATTATTTAAACAATAACCAGCATTACCAAAATCATTTAAAAACCCTCAACACAGCCAATATTTTAGAATGTTCGATTTCAGAATGTAATGCTGTAATGCATATATAGAACAGCCATTATTATGAAGCATTACAGCATATTCACCTTTTCCTGACATTAATTTATTATACTATTAGTTTACAGATATGACGTCACTTGGACAACTTATACAAGTTCCCCATAGAGTGCCTTATTCTGTTATATTAAATGATCAAATACAGACCTTCTGGAAGTTCGATATAAAAATTTAGACAACAAAAGTAAGATATTTTCTACTTAGATTGTATGAGCCTGCATGTCAGCTGATGAAGAGGTAAAAGTTGGCTGCAATTGTACAGCAGATAATTTATGGCACAAGCATGCAAGAAAAAATTCAAATTCCGTTTTAATTCATTTTTGGTCAAGGACCATAAAAATGGGTATTTTTGATGAATAAGAATAGGTATATCTTACCACTAGGATTTTAAAAAAATGGAGCAAGTAGAACTATTTAAGGTTTTCATTGATCAAAACCTATTATATAAAACTCCAAAGGCGTTCTAACCTTAAATTAGCAATTCATATGCAGAGCAGGTTGGGAATTTACAGGAAATCGTTTTCAGCAAACTAAATAGACCCATGCTACTAGCAAGGTTAGAGTCCAAGCTCCAAGGTAACCAAGAAAACATAGAGTAAATAAAACATATACTATATAATTTTCAATTTTGAAAGCAACTAAATTCACATCCTGGTCTCATAGAAGCAGCTGTAACCAGAACAGCAGCAACAACAGCACTATCTGCAAGCATGCATGTGTTTTTATTAATCAAGAGGAGCCACTTACATGCATTTTATTTGCACATCAGGCATATCGGTTTTTGATTTACAGCACTTGTGAAGGGTATTAATCACAGAATCCACAGTTAGACTTCTCTTCTTCATTATTTCCTGAAAACACACAGCCTCACACAACTTCATACAGGAAACAAAATTCAATGTAGATGCATATATAAAGAACTATACACTCAAACTCCGTTACCTTGTGTACATGAAAATGGCAAACCCAAGGACTGAAGTGTGTCTTGTTATCACATTGAGGGGAGAAACTAATGCCCATAAAACACTTTGATTATTACAATAAAACTGAACATTATGCTACAGCTAATGTTATAAAGATGTGAAAGAGAAATAAGTTAATTAAGAAAAAGAATCTGACATTATCCTTGAAACAGAAACAATATCTGAAAACAGCAGCCTCTCCAAGTAGTTCTGAAGTTCCAAGGCTGCATACTCAAATCCATGTCTCTGCCTTCCAAGTTTCTCAGATAGAAACAGTAACATAGATTTGTGTGCATTACTCCTTTTCAGCCCACATTCAAGTACATTCTGTGCAATTCAATCAAATTATGGAAATTTTGTCAGGAAATTAAAAGACAGTAGAGCCATTGACTTAAAGAATTTCCAACAGATACAAAAAGTACTGTCTAATTACTACAATTAGACAGGCTACAATGGAGATCAAACAAGTTCCAAAGACGTGCAACATCTGACTTCTGATCAAAGATCAAAAGAGAAACCATCCATGATCAAACTATCTAGTTGTTTCCTGATTCACTATTCTTATACAACACATGCATCTCCAATTTTCCAGCAGATCAGATTCCAGGTTCATGTCGCAATCTCAGTAATATATGATCTAGCATCCACATCTAAGATGACTGTCTTCTTCCATGTCAAATTTAGGTTCATTTAAGTTAAAGCAAAGAACAGGTAATGGACCCTGGTTATTCTGTATATAGAGAACAGGTAGAGTAATCAACAATTATTTTTACCCTTGCCACTCATCAGCCACCTTCACCTTTTCTAAAAAAAAGATGGTGAAGCCTTTGACGAAATGTATTTTCATATGTGAGTGAGAGAAAGAAAGTACCTTTAGATTTAGCAGAGGTGATTTTTCAAGTAGACTGATCGGTTGATCCAATGCACTGTATGCAGCTTCAGAGATGGAACAGGCAGCCAATGACCCCACAGGTTTGCCACTGATCCCATCACAATTAGCAGTGACCTTTCCAGTGCTATAGATTGGCATAGACATGCCTTCATCATTATTATATGAGAACTGAATAAGCTGATTCCCATATGCATTTCTCACTGTTCCATCATACGCAGCATGGGCATCTCGCATGAAGAACATAAGCCTCCGTGTTAGAGTCCCAGGAAGATCAGCATTGTCACTGAATGAGCTGTCTCGATTTGTTACTGAATGAACAAAACACTCGAGGGGATTCAGACCTGTTAGGAAAGAACCTTCAACCACAGCAGATGGGATAAAACACTTGACACATTCTGCAACATTTTCAGCCTTTTGCTTATTCCAAGCAACACAGGAGAGTTGGTGAGGTATCCCAAAGGATAATGGAACAAGTGAGTGCTGCAAGCCTAGGCACATGCTGTGCTGAACTATTTTCATCAAATTGCCCTTGCTTCCTGACTTAAACATGGCCATCAATGAGTTGTCCTTACTTGCATATTTGTAGGCTAAAGTTTGAACATCACGAAACACGTTTTTGAAAGCATCAACAGAAGCTTGGCTGAGTGCAGCAGATCTCTGCCTCTCATAACACAACTGCTCTGCATCAAAAGCCATGGCATGCGAATCATCTTCATCAATTCTGGCAAGCAGATCCCGGCAAGTTTCCACCATGAACTGTTTCATGTTGCAGGTGTTCTCTGCATCTTTCAGTCCATACAAAACTTCATCCATCATATTTTTCCTCGAGTATGAGTCGGGGCAGAGGTACAAATCAGAGAGTGAAACACTCAAGCCCCTCGTTGACAACCACTCACAAAGAACTTCCTGAGCTACAAATAAAAAGTCAAGGACTTGATTATGGCAATGTTTGACGAGGCTTTGGAAAAGGTTACCATCAGTATCACGTAGCCAAAAGGAACCTTCAGAAGATAAAAGCTCCCCATCACGAATGCAAACATCATTTGAAGGGAAATCATGATTGAAACCTCTAGGTAGAAGCATGCTAATCAATTGCCTTCCAGTCCAAGCACAGCCATTAAGAGAAGGCATTTTCATAATAGCTGGCAGCATTAACTGATGAGGACAAAGCATTTGCAGTTGCTGCATTTGGTGGAGGCTTAATAAAATTCCATCCTCCATGACCAAGTGTGCAGCAACTAAACTATCTTGACAAAAAGAGAGGAGGTTCCTGCCACTCTGCATGTTTATCAGCTGCTTATCTAAAGCAATAAGCTCATGAAGCTCAACTCTGGTGTCAACTGACTGAGGAACATAGCCATGTAGGCAATCACCATCAAAATCCCCACGAAATGGGGAACAAACGAGTGGATTGATTGCAAGAACTGAAGTAGCTGGAAGGACCTTAACAGAGAGAGTAATGAGAGAGTGCTGGTGTATGGAAGGAGGCCTATTGATTAAAACAGTATCTCCATCATTTAGGGGCCTGTATATGACATCCCCTATACGGAGTTCCTTAGTACGATGAATACGAACCAGATTACCATCTCTGCGGACATGCATATCACCCTTTTCAAGAAGGCGTACTTCACAACAGGTATTCAACCTATCCCAATTCCAAGCTGTCAGATGTTCTGAAATTTGCAATCTTTCTGCAATCAGGCAAGGGATACCAATTTCACTGAGCTTAATGTTGGGATCACCAACCACCACCATGCGGAATGAATTATCATTCCTTTTACCAAGAACAACATCTTTCATCCACCTCAAACCAGATGCATTGGAGGCAGAATCATTCATTTTCCTTTGCAGAGCAAAGATATCATCATTATTTAAAGAATTGTCAAGGTTTAGCTGCAAATTTGAAGAGTGACAATACCAATATAAGTTTGAAACAGTTACAGCAATCAACTCCAACATGAATTGAGGAGGGGAAAAGAACCCTTATCTTGCCTTAGAAGTTTTCAGGCAATCCAGAACACGAAAACTCAACTCTCTTGCTGTCCCTCTGAAATCAACCAGTTTTTTGTAAGCCCTAGTCCGGTCATCCTGCAATCATTGATCATATTAAACAAAAGGAAAAAGGTTAGCATCAGTTATGCAATTTAATCAATAAAAAAGACAAGAAAAGAAAGGAACAATACTTACAAAGGCCAGTCGCTGGCCATTAGAAAATGCATGTACAAATTCTGTAACGCGATGACAATTTGGTGTTACTGAAAAACAGTTGAGATAAAGTGACTGTATCTTTAAAACAAACTTTCCTAAGAAATTTGGATCAATATCCTTCAACAAATGGATAACCTGAAAACAAAAAAGTGGCCACCATATACAGATAAGCTTACCATTTAAGAAATAGCACAGGCATATACCAGCAGCAAATGTTCTCATGAAAAGAAGCACAAAAGAGTGAAATTGATAACCACAGCATCCTTCTCTCTGCCTCATTACCATTCCTGAAAGAAAGTTAACTCCCACCTAATCTCATACTTCTTTTATCCTAGACAGACATATCAGGGAGAGCCCTTGGTTTTCCTTTCATTTTAAAAACATTACTGAATTCTACTGAGAACTCTCATTCAACACTTAAAAAGACAAGGTATCAAATCATTGTTAAAGAAAATAACCTTGAAGATAACTCCGAATCAAATAATATGATCAAGTCGCACTATGCTTACCTGTGCATGAGATAAAATTCTTTGGTTTGGTCTCGTGTTGTTCTCTTCTTGTTGTTCATCTTTTGGAATAATGTCCCAATAGTCAGCAGCCAACCTTTTCCTGGAACCTCTCTTTTGGGACTTGCTTGATGAACTTTCACTGAATTTTGCAATGATTACATTTTTTCTGAAAATTTCTTCAGAAGAAACAGAGAACTTCATTGTTGGATACCAATCCATCGAACTTCCCTGTTTTTAGCATAAATGATTGTTCTTAATTATGCAGTTTCATGAAAAAGATATATATAGCAAAACAATTAGACAGACTTACAGCACAATATTTGCAACCCATAGTCAGATTTGTTTTAAATTTTGGATCAGTCTTCTGAAACAGAAAAAGAAAAGCATCACCGACAGGAATCAAAAGAATAAAAAGCTACTGAGTATTAAATTTTTATAGCCAAGCAAAGAATTATCAGCATCAGGTAACAATTCCTGCTTTAGAGTAATCTAATAATGTATGAAAAGGGCACAGTCTAAATGTGAAATGATTTGTTAAGTCTGTAAATCAAATCATGGTGAATGATTTGACAAACACAAATAAATGATTAAAAAAAATAGTTTCTGACAATTGTCAAATTGAAACAGTACTCTTGATCAGAAAAGGAAATTCATAGACAAGATTTCCCTTTTTAGAGAAACCTCATAAAAGAAAACAATTCATGCTGTGGATAACTAGACCAATTAAGGATTTCATATGCAAAAAAGCTTTTCTTCCAGGGCAATAAGAAAAGAGTGGTTAATGGAACACTAACATATTCTGATTCAAAGACCAATTCGAACTGATAGATTAAATTAGCGATTGTTTTAACTGAATAACATCTTAATGTCTGTCATGGTTATTGATGTGTCTTGACAAGGCACCACCATTATCACTCATTTCCACTCAAGTATCTTGCCAACAAACAACAAATTACTCTTTTCCTTTAGTCACGCTCAAAAATTTCAAAGTTTCGAGGGTTGATATAATGAAGCGAAAAAATCACAAAAAGAAATACCTACATAGCAGAAGCTCTTAAGTGTATTCAAATCCAGATATAACTCATGACTGCTACAGGAACATGGAATCCATGTTAATATTAATGGCTCATTTAGCTATTTTCAGTACAATCCAAAGAAGCAATTGCAACAAAAGATGTAATCTTAGTTCTGGATGCTTATAATCTTCTCATATGATGCTCATATTCACCCATTCAAATAAATAGCGATGAGCCAGAATACCAAATGATAAAAAAAATTTATAATTTTCCAATCACAGAATCATATTAAGTTTAACAAATAGGTACAGTTCAAAAAGGTCAGGAAATAAAAATTAAGAGAAATATATATTTAATAGAAGGGAAGAGGCACCTGACCTTTAACACTTCACGGACAGACTTACATCCGGGGCAAACTTTATTCAAAATGCGTACAACTTCTGACATGTAATATGGATGCAGTATTGTGAATGGAAATTTAATTACCCCAAAGTGACCTAAAATTGATAATGCCATATAAGCACAATTTCAAGAATAGAGGATCATCAGCCAACATAATGTAACATAAAATGTCCATCCACCTTCACAGTGTTTTTGTTTCAGATCTTTGGATCCACAAGTAGGGCATTGAGAAGTAGGATTTGGGAGCCCCAACTTAGGATCAGTGACCTCACTAACTGCATCAATATCTAGAACTGAAAGCTTTTCCTGTGAAAATATCAAACCATAAAATAACTATTAACAAATGCATTTAAAACTTTATAAAGGTTACAATGTAAACTCAGATCACAAACTTAAATAGGGATTTGTTGGCTGTTACATTTATAATTTCCAATGTATCAACATTCCAAACCATTAGAATCAACGAGAATGTGAAAAAAGAGACTTCACAAGTGGCATTCTGAGAATTATGGAGCAGCTTGAATGAAAATATTTAGCAAACCCTAAAGGGCAACAAATTATGGCTGTTCAGTGTTGCAGGGACAGTAACTGAGTTGTTTAATGGTCAACAATCAACAAGAAGAGTGACATGATTCTTCAGTGCTATCGTACTGGTGATTTTAACCACCACCTTAATGAATATTATTACAGCAGACATCTCTTGTTTCTTTCAGAATTATAAATAACAAATGGCATTTGATATTGAGTTGCATGTTAATTACCATGCATGTAATTTTATCCATGCATATCAATTGCATGGCCTAGTTCCAGACCACAGAGCAATGCAAAGATTACGCCATCTAGGGTGGTGATTAAATACGCAAGAGCATTTCTGTTATGTAACACATTACCAAGCTAGCATGATCATTACTATTATCAAATTTATCCTGCTTATCTTAGCCTAAATCATTTTCCCTACACTAACTATATTTTCCTGCGATAGTGCTTTTACTTTGTGATAGCCAGCCAACCATAATCCCAACTAAGAACAACAAATGCATTGCGTCTCACATAGAAACAGGTTAGTTAATCATTCTGCTTCCTGCCTTGCTGAAGAGAAGGCATTCATTCAATCATCATACTAAATACTCATAAAGCTTAAAATATTAAATTTTGAGTACAATCCAAGAGTAAATGATAAACCCGAGTTGCTCATGCTTTTTTTAAATCATTTTCAGAATTAATAATTAGCTATTTAGCCACAGAAATGAATTCATAATCAAACTAGTAGACATAAACTACTATAGAGGAGACATGACAACAAATAACTAGTCCAAAAGTCTTTTTGCTTCAAGTCAGCATCAAATGGAAACTTATTAAAAACAAAAATAAACGGTACTTACCTTTTCTGCATTACTTGAAATACCAAAAGTTATGGCAGTCAGTAGAGCAGGTGAAAATTGCCGACCCTCAAATAAATCAGTCTCCATTTAACTCGGTGACTTTTCAGTTTAATTACAACTTCAACTAATCAAGCACCCTGCATATAACATCCAACATATCACAAGAAAATTTAGCAAACCAAAAAAGATGTCCACAGCATAACAACGCATCAAAAGAAAAATATTCACAGATAAAAGAAAGAGTCGATTTTACAGATAAAGTTTACAAGCATAGAATCGTCATCCATAACACACGTAGTATAATGAGTAAGCAATCTTGAAAACCTAATGAGTCTTCCCTTCCTGAGGCCTTTCTAACTAAACCCTCTCTTTCTAAGGCGCTTGGAGATCCAGTTTGAGCTGCTGTCCCATATGAGTAGACTACTTTCTAATTGACTGATGCATTAAGGGGAGGGGATTGGTTGAAAATTTCCTGCTGGAGTAAGGGGGAATGGCCGACACAAAGAAGCAAATTAATTTCCATAATAAAATAGTTTTAATAAATATAAAAATGTTGAATTCTTTGCAAAATTTAGTAGATTCAAGTAGAAGAAAAAAAAAGATGGGCAAAAAAACCGCTTTGAGCTCAATGAAATTGTTAAACTACACTTGCAAAAATATAAAATCTCAATGTAGACAATGACACAAATGCATATGCAATTAAAATTGTGAACAATGAGAGCAAGAATAAGCAAGCCATCCCCAATTGATTCCATTAAAATCTTCAAACATTAGTGCTTGGGGCAAACTTTCACATTTTTCTTAACATCACTGTCAAGTACGTAAATACATGTCAATAAATGGCATGTGTACAGTTAAAAATTTCAAACAAATGTTATTTTTGTTCCGCTATCAACACGTGCTATACCAAATTTTGGAAGCTGTATTACAGGCATTCCATAAAAGGAGATTACTTTCTCATCTTGCCCCTCTTTATGGTTAGGCTCATTGATGAAATTGGCTTTAGAGTCGAGCACTAGCTGAAAAAAAAGCTTCGGCCTTTGTTATATTCTGTGAAATGCAATCATGGTGTCTGTTAATTAAATTAATATGAAGACATTTCTAGAACTTTCCCCACAACAGAACCAGCTTTTAAACTCATAAGAGATGAATACATGGAATGACCCCATACCAGAAGACAAACACATCTGACAAGGCAATGGTGATAATATAACTTGGAAAATAAAGTATGTACGTATCCAATTTACTGAAATATACGTGTCAAACAGTATGTCATTGTGCAAGATAGGGCCATCAGGAATTTTTTACAAAAAACATCTCACTTTCGTTTCCTTACACCATTTTTGTAAAAAGTTGCAATTTACATCGAATGAAATTTATTATGGAATGCATGAACAGAGTTGAGTGCCCAGTAGTCTGAATTAGCAGCTAATGAACACATACAGCACAGAATGCAAACACGGACGTGTGCAAATGAATCAGAATTTGAATGCAAACACGGACACGTGCAAATGAATCAAAATTATTAGAAATTTTAACGTGCATTATTGTTACCACCTACCACCAAATCTCCCTCCACCATGAATCAAGATATTACTAAAAACAGGCAATGTCAATGATTGATCAATCAATAATGATATACACATAAACTGCAACCCATTTCAGCTCAAGAATTTGGAAGTTGGCTTAAAAATAGAAATACCACAATCAATTATGTATCCCAAAGTTAGAACATGCTCCCTCCAACTGATCAACTAACCGCCAAATTGCCAATGATAAATCATTGTGTAATAAGCACATAAACATCTAGTTGATAGATCAATATGCTTTTAATTTTTCATTTTAGCACAGACATTTTAGCAGAGACAAAAGGCTACCAACAGAAAAGAAAGTCAATCAAAAGCCATTCAGACCAGCAAAATTCATCATCACACAGTTATCAGCCGATCAAAAGAGAGACCAAATACTCATCGTTTACAGCCTCAAAATCTTTAAAACAAGCAGAAACGCCAACAAACCTAACACCATTGATAAAAAATAATGGAAAGATAGAAAATTATCAACACACATTGTGTAAAGATGCAATCTTTATATAACCCAAAAACCCCTTATTAACAAAACAAACACATGCGCATTACTGAAAGCATCCTTCAATTCCACCAACCCTTAAACCCCAAACCCCATCCCGCAAACCATATACGCATGCAAAAACAAGATACCACAGCAATCATCAAACTCCCAAAAAAAAAAAAACCAAACATAGCAAAACCCACATTCAAAAAATATGGAAGAAAGCTCAAAACTTTAAGAACAGAACATAACATGATCATCAAACCAAGTCCCATATAAACAAAAACATGCAAAATCTAATTACATTAAGTGAGAAAACAGATACCCGTGAGAGAAAAAAAATCATCAAGAACTACACTCACTTATGTTTTGTGTAATGACAATGTACTTTTTTTTTTTTGTTAATTTTCTTGGTAAAAGGAGCTGTCTTCGTTTGTGTGAAACAGAGGAGAGAGTGAAAGGTCAGGTCTCTATATGAGGACTAGAATAGTGGCATCCATGTAATACAGTGAAAAAATTGGGGGTAAAGTAGCAATAGTGAAGGGCCCTTAACGCCGCCGATTAGAGTAGTAAAAAACAAGACATATCGCTGAGTTCAAGGTTTTAACTTTAATTAGAGACATGTACCTTAAAGAGGCAAAGAGGAAGTCTTATTAGATTGACTCTGCAAAAAGGCCCTTTGTTAAAACAATAATTACAGTTTTGACATTTTAGTCCCTTAATATGTCAAGGAGTGTGTATGTGAGTAGGAAACTGTTGAAATTACTAAACTAGTCAAAATAAAAAAAATTTAAAAAAACCCAAAAAAAAATACATATATGATGTTCTGTTTTTGCAGGGTTTTGTGGGGTCCTTTGCTTTGGCACTTTTGCCTTTTTAGTGCCCATTTAGTTGAGTGGTTGGATTTAGCGTTTAGCCTTTTAAATTTCATCCGCTAAATTTAGGCGTTTGATAAATTCTTTTAAAATCAGCATATGTCAATTTCAAACGCTAGCGGTTGTAAAAATATAACTAAATGTTGAAACGCTATAATTTCTAGTTGTCCGTAGTCCACTGTCCGCCAACCACTGTCCGTTATCCGTCAACAACTGGATTATAACCGCTCAACCAAATAAGCCCTTAATTTATTCTTATTCTCAAAAAAAATAAGCTGGAGTTCTACTTAGAAAAAAATATCAATACTAACAATAGTTCTGATTTTATAGGCCAATATGAGAACAGTTAAAAAAAACCTGGATAATAATAATTTGAGTGATGAATTGAATTGTTTGGTGGGGTGGGAACTTGGAAGCAAGACTATGAGGTGATAAAAATAAATGAATAATACAATTGTTATTGAAGGGAGTGACTATCCTTTGGCAACCGAATATCAAATCAAATCAGTTTTTCACACAGAAGTTGATTCCAAAACAATTCTGATTATATATTATTGTTGTGTCGAATTTTGTGTGATGTATGATTTGAATGAATATATATATATATATAGGCTTGAAAGTGAATTTGTCCTAAACTTATATCCAATATTCAATTTATCTAGATTTTTAAATTTTAGTCAATTTATTCATTAATTTGTCAAAATAATTAATTATACATAAATTTTTTCTTTAATCATGTAATATTATAAGTTACACCCAAATTTTATCATCAATCATGTAAATAATGTTAATATAATAAAAATAATAATTTTTAAGAGTAGAAAATAAAATTAAAAATACCACTAAAATTTTTTTTTCTCCTTATCTATTGTCAATTGCAATTTCAATAAATTCTTATTTTATCGAAAAAATAATGTTTTACTAGTTTTTATAATAATAAATGTTATATAATTTTTATTTTATATTTAGAGCATTATTTTAAATAAAAAATTAAATTCAATAGACATCCGCTTATTAAAGGAAGGAATTTGGTGTAATTGATCATTTTTGGTAAGTTGGTGGGCAAATTGAATAAAATTAAAAAAAATCTGGGTTAACTGGACATTTGATACAAATTCAGAGGACAAATTGACCATTAAACTGATACATATAGCCATATAGGTGTATGTGAGTGAAAAATACAGTTAACCCACAAAAAATATATTTATATATAGTTAACGAAATAAATTCCACGTTTGTTACGCCCATAATCCCCTAAAGTCCTCTAAGTTTTAATAGTTTTCCAATTAGTCCTTAATTTAGGTTTTTTAAATGTATTTATATTTTCATTAAATCTTTTATAACCATTTTTTTAATAATTTATCTATGATAAAAACATTAA
>CANYLF010459874.1:0-14356 GCA_948193215.1 Bocquillonia castaneifolia
AATAAGAATCATGTAGTGAGATATGAGTGATTAAGATGGAATTTGTCCCTCTTATTATAAAAGAGATATCTCTGGGCCCCTCGACGATTGAGACTAAGAAATGCATGGCCGTGCTCAAATGAATTGATGGAGATCAATATCATTTGTTTAGTCAGTCTAATTGGGTTTCAAGAAATCAAAGATAGAGTGATATAAGGTTGACTTTGTCCTTGCCTTATATTCTATCAAGATATCGTGAGAAAAAAGGATTATGTCATTAGCTATATTAAGGTTGTCTCGGATCATGAGCTTTTAATTTAACTTGGGTTGTCATAATTTCTTGCTAGAGACCACTTATGACTTGTAAGATCAAAATATGATTTAGGCCTACTGCCAACGTTAATTGAACCTATAGGGTCGCACATTAAGAATGAACAATAATGGTTACGGTTTATCACTCTCCGTACTAATTTAAAATGATGAGATTATTTTAAATTACAAATAATAATTAGTTATTATTTAGATTAGAATTTAATTTTGAGAAAATTTAAATTCGTAATTTAAATTATAACAAGTAATTAATTAGTTATATTTTGTTATTGGATAAGGAAATAATCTGTAGAGGATTTTAATAAGGATTTGGTTAAAAATATAAATTCCTTATTTGATAAGGACTAGGATTTAAATTGTTATTATTTAAAAGGAGTTTTAAATAAATAATAGTTAAAATTCATTTTTAACCTAAACCCTAGCAGACTTGTATATATACATATATGTATCATGTGTAAGAGGCTAATGTTTTCTGCAAGTCGTCTTTTACTTTAAAAATAGAAAACGGAGAGAAAAAAAACCCCAATTCATTTTGAGAAAATGAATCTGAACTAGCATTCAACCAAATCATTCATTGTTTGTTTGTGTGTGGATACTTGTAGAGGGTGATCATCTTTCAGAAAGGCAGCACCTTTGAAGATCCGAATAAACCAAGACGTAGAACTTGAAGGCTTGACGAATTGATTTACAAAGGTAATTTTTGTTTACCCTTCCTTCGGTTTTTATGAAACGCATGTGATCCTTAGTGGGTTAAGGGATAAAAAATTTTAATTTTCACTACGTTTTTGTTCCAATCTGATTGAAATATTCTACCCGTAACCCAACAACCTTCAGTTTAGAAAGGTATTATCCCTTGCACATTAACTGTGGATGGTGCAGTAAGCTTAGCTAGAGCAAAAATTGGCATATTGGTTCAAGGACCTGACAAAATAGAGGTGAAGTATGCAGCACGGATCTTGTTTCCAACCTCTAATAATGTGGCTGAGCATGAAGCTCTTATTTTAAGGTTACAAATTGCCCTTGAATTAGGCATCATTGATTTGGAGGTAAGCAACAACTACCAGTTAGTAGTCAATCAGGTCCGATGGACCTTTTAGACAAATGATGAGATGACAAAATATGTCGCCATAGTGAAACAACTCATGGTAGAAGGGGAGAAAAGAGGGGATGGTCACTGGCGAATCCAGCAATTCCCTAGGTCTGAAAATCATGGGACAGATACTATTGCCAAATTGGCTGCAGAAGGAACGACGATTCCTAATGTTTTGATGGAAGAATTGAAGGTTCCCAGCATAACTAAGGCCAACATACTTCTTGTTGAGGATAATACAGACTTGATAGAGCCTATTATTCAATACTTAGAAAGTGGTGCCCTTCCCAACGATCCAAAGGAAGCAAGGAGATTAATGAGGAAAGCTACTGAATACACCTTCAAAGATGGTGAGCTTAGAAAAAGATAAAAAAAGCCAACCCTGGTTAAAATGCTTAAATGAAGCAGTTACTGACTATGTGCTAAGAGAGATCCATGAAGGGATTGGCTCAGCCCACGAAGGAGCAAATGTGCTCACCATAAAGGTAATCTTAGGGGGGTACTATTGGCCTATAATAAAAAAGGATGCAAAGCAGTAGGTCGCCAAGTGTGTGGCGTGCCGATATCATGCAAATATCCATCATAAGCCTGTAGAAAATATGACTCCCATAGGGAGTGAATGACCATTTGCCCAATGAGGAATAGATATCCTAAGACCTTTTCCTATTGCGAAAGCTCAGAAGAAGTTCTTAATTGTGGCGATTGACCACTTCACAAAATGGATTGAAGCTGAGGCGGTTCCTACCATCACTTCATAGAGGGTTCAAAATTTATTCTTTAAAGAAATCATATGTAGGTATGGAATTCCTAAAACACTTATCACTGACAACGGGATGCAGTTTGCCTCTCAGGCCTTCAGGAATTTCTGTGATGCATTCCAAATAGAATAAAAGTTCTCATTTAAGGGGCAAGTTAAATCAGCAAATAGAATCATTTTGCAAGGCCTCAAGAAGTGACTTGAGCATGAGAAACTAGCTGGGTAGATCACCTATATAATGTTTTATGGTCTTACAGAATAACTCTTAGAGACCCCACAGGTGAAACTCCATTCGCCCTTTATTATGGTTCAGAGGCAGTAGCGCCTGTATAGATTGGCGAAAGAAATTTCAGGACAGAAGAAGTTTTGCCAGTCAATGAGCAAGAACTCTGTGTTAATTTAGACCTACTACTAGAAAAATAGGAATAGGCGTATTTAAGATCGATGGCTTTTCAATTAAAAATGGCAAGGTTCAACAACAGGCGAGTTTGAGAGAGAAAGTTTTAAGAAGGAGGCCTAGTCCTAAGAAAAAATGAGGTTTCTATGTAGGAAACAAGGAATCTATCTGCTAACTAGGAAGGTCCTTATCAGATCACCAAAGTAATTGGCAAAGGAGCTTATAAACCCTAGACCATGGGCAGACAAGAGATCCCTAGATCATGGAATGCTGAACATCTAAGGAAGTTCCACCAGTAAAAGACCTTGTGACAATAAGGTAAAGAAAGCCCCTAATAGGCGCTGGGGCAAAAGGAAACCTGCAATAGCCACTGAGGTAATCGTTAATTTCAATTTTCTTTAAGTTTTTTCTTTTTTTTCCATTCAATAAAATGACAGATGTAAAGGCATAGGGGAGCCCAAATTAAATCCTCTAAGAAATAATGCATAAGTCATTTGCCAAAACTATTTGGGCATATAAACAGACTGATATAAAAGCCTACTCATAGAAAGGCAGGAACTGATCAAATATCATTAAAAGGCAATCTCTTATCAAGTGGCGACCTATGACTACGTGTCACTAAAAAAGAACTCCAAACAAGAGGCATAATAAGGCCTAATTATGAAAATAAGACCTTCTCAATGAAGGCAACATTCGACCTTCGACCAGGGGGTGAAGTTTAAGTTAAGATGATGAAGACCTTACATAAAGGCAAATGCTATAATTGATTAAGGCGATCCATAGCCAAAATGACGACCTATGGTTATGAGCCAAAAACAAGTCCGGGCGAACAACCATCATAAAAAGGATAATTATTAAATCACATAACATAAAGGGATAAATAAGGACCTTTCATAAAGAGGCTAAAAAATTATCAAGTCCTTGAAAGGGTGACTCGGTAAAGGTCAGCTAATCATACGAATTGATCTAGGCATCAAAGAAAAGATGGGTGAACTATCGCTAACAATCTAAGCACTGAATAGTAATGAAGTGTAGAAGAAATAAGACCTTATCAGGGTAAATTATAATTGAAAATAAAATTCATACAATTGTTCAAAAGAGGTGGTGAAGTTAAAATATTACACGCTCGCCAAGAGCAAATTACTACGATAAACATTGTTCAAAATATTCAGAGGATTGAGTAATACAAAGGGTGGTCATTCGCCCACCTCTTCATCATCAACATAAACTGTGTCTGTAAAAGCGAAGTCCAGGTCAAGATGGCTCTTAATAAAATGAGCTTTGGTAGAGTCCCACATCTTGGCTTGATACTTGATTAATATTGGTCAGTTTCAAGAAGTCGGCCTCTTTTAACTTCGCTTGGTCTAAAGCACGCTCACCTTCCAGTTCGGCGAGCCTAGCTCTAAGATCTTCTAACTCTTTCTTCAATGGATTTGTGGCAAACTTTAAATGTTCATTTTCCTTCTCGAGGGGCTCGACCTTGTCCTTCAAAGATTGGACAGTCGCCTCAAGCTGTGCGTTCGCCCTGTTGAATTTATCTTTTTGTGCCTTAGCTCGGTCTTCAGACTTCTTAAGCTCAACATCCATATCAACAGTTGCCTTATCCATAACATCTTTGACTTCAATTGCCAAGTTAGATACAGCTCCTTTGTGTGCCTTTCTCTTGGCTTGATGCTTGAACTTCACCGCCTTGCCCAAGTTGGTAATCTGAATAATACTCAGATAAGGTTATTCTATTTTGAAATAAGGAATTAAATAAAGAATACAAATGTAAACATCATTTAAAGACTTACCATTAAATCATACTCTTGGATCTGATATGCTAAGAAATAATGAGTTCAGCCGGTTAGTCCATTCATGTTTACTGAAAGGATGATTTCTCTTCTAATCAAAGCGGTGATGTGACCATCTTTAATGGTTGGATTCTCAAGCTCTATTAACTATTCCTAGGCGTACTTGCTAGTATCCTCAAGATCGCCTTCAGAACCAGATGACCCATCATCTATAGTTTCTAAAAGTTGAGCACGGGTCAGTTGTTTCTTTGCTTTCTCCTTCCTCAAAGGCTTGTTTAGTTTTCTCTTCTTGGGGGCGGGCTCCTGATCTTTCTTCTGTGGAAGAGATTCTTGGACTGCTGGTGTAATAGGTTGAGTTTGAGCGGTTGCAGGGTTAGTAGTAGTAGTAGTAATAGGTGTTGTTGGAGGAGTCCCTCCAGTTTGGGCACCCACTCCTATGGCAGATGCCATTAAAGTAGCAAAACTTTGCCTCTACATCTAAAAAATAATATAAGTATAAGTAAAAGGTTTAAGGAAAAAAAATACCATTATTGTTAGAAGTGCTGGGTTTGTCAGCTTCAACGTTTATATCTACATCTCCTTCCTTTGACTCCTCAGATTCATCCACAAGATGGGGCATTGAAGATTTTTTAGAAGGAATGTACTTCTCCCCATAAAGCTCGCCCTTAAGAAGTTCTTCTATGTGGATTTTTGGGTGTTTGGCCAAATAGAGGGCGATCTTAGTTAAATCAAGGTCTAACTGCCTAACTCTTTTGGGTTTAACAAAGGAGTGGACCATCTATTAGGAATCTTACCCCACCCCTTTTCACATGAGATAATATAAAAATCGTCTCTCCAACCTTTTAAATGATTTTTCAACCCATCAAATCATTTTCTAGAGGATTGGAAGGCTATGTATTCAGAAGTCCCTACTCTCTCTATTACGCTATAAGCATTGGGGAAAATGTCAGGGGTAAGTTCATATTTTTTACGATTGTATAGTAAGCAATTTGCCACAAATAATTTATATGAGTTCAGGGGTAAGTTCAAGGGTAAGTTCATACTTATAGGACACTGAATATTTTCTAGGATCTTTTGAAGAGTGGGATATAGGGGGAATCTAAGCATGCTCTCCATACACTTCTTATATACAATTTGTTCAGTTGGGAGCGAGGTTTGGTTGGCAAAGCTACCCTCATTTGGAAGCTTCACATTACACCCCTCAAGCATCTTCCCATATCTAGACTTAAAGAGATCTAGATCTGATGGAATTCATTTTGCTAGGTGGTGATCTATGGTGTCTTTGATAGGTTTTTGAGCCATGTGTTTCTTTTTTTAATTTTGGTTTGAGGGAGGCAGAAGGGACGAACCCTATATTACTATTGTTGGAGGTGGACAAAAAGTTATCAGTTTCTAGAACTTCAAATGGTTTTGAATCTAATTCTAGCAAAGGGCAAACTGTGGTAATTGGTTCTATGTTCAGTGGTTTTGGCGTTGGTTGAGAAGTGGTAGCCTTTTTGGTGGATTTTGGTTTTGGTTGTGGGCGACTTGGTTGGTTCACACAACCCAACTCGTCAAAAGATATGGAATGAACTGATTTAGGGTTTTTTTTGGGTCTGATGAAATAGGTATCACTGGTGGTGAAGGATGGCTAGTGGGGAGAGAAGATGAAGATGGTGATAGGTGTAAAGACAAACTCACCATTAGAGGCCTAAAACCTAAGGACATAAACAGCATAACAAATAGATGATTAACAGACAATCAACCATGCATAAGGTGTTTCTAAACTGATTTACACAGTGCAAACAAGTGTGGCCAGTTCATAGAGGCATATTATCAAACACTTACACAACATAATGGGTATATCAAACAGTCAAGTGAAATAAAAAATTGGTAAACAAAATCACACATGAATAACAGTGGAATCGTGTGCATCGTTGATGAACATTAACACAGAGGAAGAATATTAAGAAATCATAGTTAAGTCTACAACAGTCAATATGATCATCATCAAATGAATCATAATAGATGGGTATATTCTAAAAGGTAGATGGTAATTGATAAAGAGATAAAAAGAACTTGTTTAGAGGTGTTTTGGCTGGCACAACAAATCGCTTGTCTATGAAAGAAAAAATGATGGTGGTGGTTGATTGGAGAAATGGTTATTGACAATTAAAAAACCTTCAGAAGCAAATGATGATGGAGGAAAGAGGGAGCAAAGAACAGTTTCTTGGTTTGAAAATTGAAAAGACGGTAAGAGAGAGAAAAAGGAGGGAAGCATACAGTTTTCAATTTAATAATGTCAATAAATGCATCATAAAATGTGGCAATCATGCATAGTCACATCCCTTAAATATCTGTGCATAACTGACAGCTTAAAGGCGACCTAAAGAAGCTCTCCTCAGTATCAAAAGAATATGCAAAGTCCTGATAGGATGCCATAGTGATAAAAACCTCATGAGAAGCACCCTCACAAATAAAAGGTGAAAGGAAATTAAGGTTTTCTCATTAATTAAATGTTGCCCTAGTAGACCAAAGCGAGTTAGTAACCTGGAGTTCATAAATTAGCTTGTGCTAAAGGAAAATAATCTTAAGGTTCTAAATGTCTATAGCAATGCTCACCCTACTGCAAAGTCTTTGACATTAGCACCGAAGTGTGTGTGTGTGTGTGTGGGGGGGGGGGGGGGGGACTTATTATACGAATCATATTAAAAGGACCTATGAGGCCCAACCTAATTTGGGCACCATGTAAGCCCATTCTCAGTCATGACACCTTGATTCCTAAGACAAAGGGGACTTCCTAGACATAGAGGGATTCCTACACTAAGGGGGACTTTGAATACTCACAAAGACAAGACACCTAAGTCAATAAGGACAAGGATTCCTATTCATAAGGGCAGCGTTCCAACCACTATATAAGCCCCTGCCCACAAGGGGATCATGTATCAATCAATTCTAGCCTCCATATACCTATGCTTAAAACTTGCAAAGAGCAATACTAACTTGAGCGTCGAAGTCATCCCCCAGGGACCATCCCCAACCTTTTCTTTTCTGTGCAGGTTCGGCTATCTCAGGTGACCAAGCTCCTCAGGAGAACCTTAAGCAGATTTCAATTCTTAAGGAAACGTTCTGAACGTTTCAACAATAATTTGGAATCTCTTTTATTGAGAAAGATGTTGAGTTTGCATCAAATAAATTTTATATGACGACATTTAAGTCAAGTGTTTGGAGTAATGCCTATTTTTTTTATTATTAGTATAAAGAACAAATATAATATTGATATTTTAGATTACAAAAATGCTTTTTTAGAAGTCGCATAACTTGATTATGAATAAAACAATTTTTAAGTTTTTTCTATAAAAAGAAAAATAAATAAATAAATAAAATTAAAAGTTTGTTGAAAGGTGTGTTAAGGCAATAAATTAGGAATGGCAATGAACAGGTCGGAAAGTATTTCCAATTTTTATTCTCATTCTCATCCCAATTAATTAATTAGGGATAAAATCATTCCGTATCCATTTCTGAGGAATCCTCATTTTCCGTATAATTTTTGTACAATACTTAATTAACGAAATTTTGAATAAATAATTTTAAAATAATTTATTTATTATATTTTTTTATATTATATTCCTTTATTAATATGATTGATTTTTTTATAAAAATTTTGATTAATATATATATATATATATATATATATATTTGAAACAAAATTATAAATGATAAAAAAATTTTGATATAATGAATATTTAGTAAATTGAATTTTAGCAAAATATAGAGAAAAAAATTATTTTAGTCAACACATTGAACAAATTTTCAATTTTATTCACATTTTAAAATTTTGTTAGTTTGTTCTATCATTTATGTTTGATTTTAATTTTAGCCAGTTTAAAAATAATGTGAGCTTCTTATGACGTGTCATGTATCTTTTGGTTATATGTATGTCTCACTTGATTACATGTCATGTGCTAAGATGATGTGTCTAAACTATTTTAGCCACAATTTTTAATAAATTCTCAATTTTAATCTTATCTTTTGAAATTTTATTAATTTGATCCAACTTGACTATAGAAGCATATGACACTTGTACATGCTGTATTTGTAATTTTTGAGTCATCCAAAATTTATAAAATACATAAAAATATTGGAAAAAAATTAACAAAATTTAAAGATATAACTAAAATTAAAAATTCATTCAAAGTAGTTAAAATAAACTATTTTCCCTAAACTATATAATCACTAGAATTATAAATAATTAAGTAATGATTCTAAATGTCATTAAATAATTAGTTATAATTTTAACTAAATAAATTAATATATAAATACATTTATTAAAAATAAGAAAAATAATATATTTGATACATAATTTTACATGTAAAATAAAAATAGATAAATTTCAACTATATGTATGTTTGTATGTATGTATATAATAGCTCTTGGTGAGATCAACATTTTTTTTTATAGGTATTGCTTATAGTGGTATCTCAGGCACTTTGGACCCACACTAATCCACTGCGAGGGAGCCATTGCTCAGCTATGACCCTTTTTTATAGAAATCCAATGGGCTCGGAGAGTGTTGGACCACACAAACACATATAGGTATATGGAACCCATCTTGCACAAAACCAATTGGCTTGTGCTAGGATCAAATCTACTCCACTTATATATCACATGAGGTTTTATTATTTTTCCAATGTAGGATATTCTCCAACACTCCCTCTCAAGTGTAACTAGGCCTGGACCAGTTGTCACTTGTCAATACAGACTCACTCGGTCTAATTCAAAATCATCAGACTAACCACACAGTCAGTCCAACTTCATTATGAGGGTCTAGCTTCACTACTAGGTGCCCAATTTCATTTCAGGTCTTTAATACAAGCCTAAGTTTCAAACCATGCTCTGATACCATGTGGAAATCCAATGGGCTTGGAGAGTGTTGGGCCACACGCACACATGTGGGTATATAAATGGGGTTGGAACCCATCTTGCACAAAACCAATTGGCTTGTGCTAGGATCCAATCTACTCCACTTATATATCATTTGAGGTTCTATTATTTTTCCAATGTGGGATATTCTCCAACACTTTTAAGCCCCTTGCCCTCTCCTAGCGAAGGCGAGGCTCAAACTCGAGACATCTCATTGAAAATTAGAAGGACTTTTCCAACTGTACCAACCTTCACTGATCTTTATGAGATCAACTATATGAATTTCTCAGATAATACTCTTCATCCTTATGTCCATCTCTTTAAATGGAGAATAAATTTTCCCCATCTCTAATATCTATAGAGTAATAAATGAAAATTCAAATTCCATTTGTGGCTTTTCCACAGAGAATGGAAATCCCACCTTATTGCCATTCCAACAATAAAACTAGAAAAGTTGTTAAAATTGTAAATTCAACATAATCAAGAGCCAATATCCAACTTTTTTTAGATTGTTTTCTTCTCTCATGTGAATGGAATCCTCTATTACCAATTTTATTTAAAATTTTTTATAATTATAGTTAGTTACAATATTATCTTAAGGAATTTAACAAATCTAAAAGTTTTTTTTAAATAGTAAGATTATAATATAATGCATCCGGAGAACTGCTAGCCATTAAAAACTGCCTGAAATTCTAACTGTTCTCATATATTTTGTACCATGATAAATTAAATAAATGTAAACTTCACAAGCTGTCCACTGGGACAATTCAATATCCTAGAATTCCATCTAAGGATACTGGATGAGAATTATACGGTTTCACTACATGCTCGCGTTAAAACGACCGGTCACAATCGTTTTAACTTTAACTTTGAAGTTTATTATACAATTTTACTTCAATAATATTCAATTACATTATCAATTGACGCATTTGCAATGCAATCAATTTAGATTTAAAATATTTATTGAAATATAGTTAACTCGGTTCCAAGGAAGATGCAAAGTTAGTAAATTATTCATTCGTTAAGAGGACGATGCACACGAATCAGAATCAGAGTTCAAACGATTTATTTATTCGTTGCAAGGAAGATGCGAATGAATATCTCAATTTTTTAATCAAGTTTATTATTAATTTTAAATTTATATACTTTATATGCAAATTATTTTGATGCAAGGAGGATACAATCGAAAGAAGAATTCAATTCAATTGTTTTTTGTCACCTATTGTAACGGCCATAATTAATTATGGATTAATTATGCCTTTAAGTATGTTAAATCACCTCACTAAGTATGTCTTTGGATACATAATTGTGTGTAATGCATGGCATAATATGGATTGGTAGAATAATTTTTGAGAGCATTAAGGTTTATGGAAGTTTGGGTTAGAATGGACCTAGTTGTAAGAAAAGTTAGAGGAGTTATTTGCAAAGGAAGTATGAGAGTTGGATTAAATAGTTAGTAGGGTTTTGTTTGAGGGGTGGTGTAGGAAAAGAAGTTCTAGAAGGGGACAAGTGTCCAAGTGGTGTAAGAGGAAGACAAGTGGCTCTTGTTGGATGAGAAGGGTGGCAAAATTAATTAATTTAATAATAATAAATAGTAACAATAATAATAATTAAATAAAGGGTTAGTGGAGAATCTCTACACAAAAATCCTACACTTCTTTTTCCTCATCTTCCTCTCTTCTTCTTAATTTCCTTTTCTTATTCAAACCTCCATTAATGGAGTTCTTAAGCTTTAGGTTGGAGAAAATAAGAAAAGATGGGAGATTTTAACTAGCAAATAGAGTAATTGAGGTTTAGAAGATGATTGAGGTAAGTAATTGTTTGATTATGGAGCTTTGTTATCTTAGGGTTTATGTAGAATTTGGGGGTTTTTGGTTAGAATTGCATGATTATGTAGTTAATGTTTATGGGAGAGTATATTGGGTAGTAATTTCATGTTTGGACATGGAATTGATATTGAATTGATTGTTGTATGGATTATGTTGTTTAGGGGAGTTCCATAAGGAAGGAGCTTGAGAAGGAAGGCTTAAATTGGTGTTCTACATGTTTGTAAGTATTTAATTGATTAATTTTGAGTATATTAAGTGAAAATTGCTATGTTTGCTTGATTGCTATGTTCTTGGATTGAATTATATATTGAATTATTGTTAGAGTGATATTGGTTGAGCTTTGAAATTGTGAAATGATGATTTGATGATATATTAATTGAATTACAAAGTTGTGAGTTGGTTGTGAAGAGTAATGTGATAATTTGTGATGAGAATTGTGAATTGTGTTGGAATGATGTGCAATTGAGATTTGTGATTGTGATTGTGAATGGAAAAGGATGACTTGGGGAATGTGGGATGTGTGTGATTGGGAAAGCTGAGCCGGGCGGATAGCTTTCCGTATGTGTGAGATGGCGAGATTGAGCCGGGCGGATAGTCTCATCCGTGACCACCTAATTGTAAAATGTGAAATGTGAAATGTTATGAGAAAAAGAAATGAAATGTGAAGAAATGTGAGGTTGAGTCATCCGAGCTTGATTTGATGAGATTGTTATGATTTGAGATTGGTTGATGGCTTGTGAGGATGAATTTTTGTGAATTGCCTTGAATGAGAAATTTCTTGATTGATATTGGAAGGTGTTCAAATGGTGTGATTGGTTTTGATTGCATGTGTTCTTATATGAAATATGTGTTGTTTATATGTTGGTAGTTTTGGCTTAATATTCTTGGTTAATTGATTAAATGCTTATTGAGTTGCCAGCTCACCCCCTTGGCATAATTTTTTTCAGGTTGAAGATAAAAGTCTTTGTGCATTGCAATAGATGTTCAGGTTGGCCAGTGGATAATGAAAATTTTGTGCATTTGGTTTGCAAACTATATATGTATGTAATTGGTTCAAAGTTGATAATTGACAAGTATGTGTAATGAACTATGTGATTGTATAAGAGTATATTTTTATGTATATATAAGAGTTTATTTTGCATATTATATGAATGTGAGTTTATGTGATTGATATGTGGTTTTTAGATGGTTTTTGGTCAAGTTTCGATCTAATAATTCATTTTCCTCGTGTTTCCTCAGTCACCCACGTGACCAAGCCATCACCCGCGTGATCATGACCATCACGCACGCGATGGGGCCAATCACCCATGCGATTGTGAGTCCAGAATGTCTAGCTCTCGGTTTCTTTGATCACCCACGTGATCGAGCCAACATATGCGTGATCACCATCACCCGCGTGATGGAGTGATCACCTAGGTGACTGGGTGTTTTGCTTATTTTCCTTTAAAATTGATTTAGTTCTTATGGTGTTACATTTTTGGTTTCAGAGTAGGGATTAGGTCCCTAGGGAACATGGTTACCATAACTTTTAACACAGGATGAACTAGAACGCCCATAATATATCAAACTAAAGCTTATTCAGAGACCTATACGAGTTATATGGTATACTCGTAACAGCCTAGTTTGGTGGTCAAAAATAATCGTTTGAAGCCTCAATTTTTAGTTTGAAAGTTGAAAAGTGTAAATTGTGTGATTGTGCATGAATGTGTTTGTGTTATGTAACTGAAATGTGTGAATGTGTAGTGTGATACGTGATTACATGAAGTAAAGATGTGCTATATGATATGTCAGTATGAATTAAAGATGATAGTGTGTTTGTAATGTGTAATTTACTTGTATGAAATGAGTGATGGGATGAAGGGGGTGTTGAGGTCATATCATGTAAGAATGTATTATATGAGCATATCATATTCAATGTTGGTAAAGTTTGTTAATTATATAAGTTAGATGAGCATGCTGCACAATCCACTAGCCAAAAGTGTCTCATGAGTAAGTACATGATTATTGTAATATGGTTGCAAATGCTTATGACGAAGTGAATAGAGGTTATTGTTGCATGATACTTGTGTGTAAGTGTTGATGTGTATGTATATGAGAGTGGGGTGAATAATTTATTCATTATTTATTGCTTAGTTATGATATGATATGCATATATCAAGAAGATGTGTACAGTAATGTGTTTTGTGATTGGTTATAGTGAATATTTCTTTCATGCTTAAATGTGGATTATTAATCTATTTACGATATGATATATGTGCTAAGGAATGTTTATAACAATGAATATGATGTTATGTTTTGATGAACATGGCTAGAGGAGCAAAAGTTTGAAAAAGATCGAAATTGAGACCGAAAAATTTGATGATTGAAAGAGAATGAAGGTGAATGATTAAACGATATTGTTGTACATTGTGAGATTATGAGTAATGAAATATTATTGAGATTATTTTGCATATAAGATGTATGTGTGTTTTGTGTCATTGGTATGTGGTTTTCCTAAGGATTTTGATCAAGTTTTGGCCTAAAAATCATAGTTTCTCAGACCCCCAAGTCGCGCCTGCAATTTCAAAGACAGAAAACCCTAAACTCTCTACTTCTTAAGTCACGCTCGCGATTTGTAATGTCGCGCTTACTTGAGTTGTGGTGTTACAGAATTAATGGCATATTTATAAAATGCAACCTAATATAGGCGCTCACACGTAATTATATATATATAAATATATATAATATACATACAAGCATACAAGTGGGATGCAGCAACAAAAACAGAAAGGAAGGAGGATCGAGGTAGAACACCTAGTAACCCTCCACCCCGAAGCCATACAGGCTCTCTTAATCCAATAACATTTCTCTTAATCCACTATTCATCTGGCGCCTGAGCACTACACCGAGCAAACCCCAAACATTACTTTAACTGCCACCTGAGCACTACACCAAGCAAGCCACGATTATAATAATCAAATAATAAATCGCGGATCGGCGCCCGAGCACTACACTGAGCAAGCTCCATCCTTATCATCATAATCATAAAACATACCTAACTCCTATCACAACAAGAAATTTCCGGATTAGAAACGGACAAAATCCGTTTCTAATTCTGAAAAATCTGTTTCTAAATCGATTTAGAAATGGATTTTCCAAAATTAGAAATGGATTTTATCCGTTTTTAAAAACGTCGTCACTAACAGGAATTAGAAATGAATTTAGAAACGGATATGTCCGTTTCTAAATGAATTAGAAACGGAATTTCGGGGACAAAGAAAAATAAGATTAGAAACGGAT
>CANYLF010460278.1:0-10733 GCA_948193215.1 Bocquillonia castaneifolia
AGATTATTATTTATGGAAATATTAGTTATGCTATTATATATATACATATTGAGTGAAAACCTATGATATGATGATTGTGATTTGATATGGATATGATGATGTTTGTAATTGTGATTGCGATTGTGAATGGTTGGAGGATGGTCGTAAGTGTCGTCAAGCTGTGTGCACACCTGAGTCGGGTATATTTATTTGAGAATTGATACTAAGGACAGAGCGTGCTCGGGCGCCGATTCCAGGTTATTTCCAAGAGTCAGACACTTCTTTCATGGTTCACCTTGCACTTCATTCTTCTGCAAGTTTTATTATTTATCATGTATATTATAGTTATTCTTAATTCTAGTTACTCCGCTGTTGTAGAAATTAAAAGGTTATTAATTGTATTACCAAAGTTGTATAAATTCATTATATCCTTAATTTGATTGATCTAAATCATTATTCATTGATTACAAGTAAAGTAAACATTTGAATTTCATAAGATATTAACATATTTAAGGTACGATTTGGGTCAGATGGAAATCAAGATAGGCTTGCTACGGGTTTCGGTGGCATATAGCTTACCCATTCCCTAGCGCCGATCCGATCCAGATTTGGGTCGTGACTTCTATAGCTACCAAAACATAGCAACAAATGTTCCATCTGTAGCTAATACATGGCTATAGTCAGATGAAAAATAGCTTGTAAACTCGAAAAGTGTAATACCCCTATTTTTTTAAAAAAATATAATCTTTTTTATAGGTATTGCCTACAGTTGTATCCCAGACCCTTTAAACTTCGACTAATCCACTGCGAGGGAGTTGGCGCCCAGCTATGGCTCATTTGAGCCCCTTGCTCTCTCCTAGCGAAGGCGAGGCTCGAACTCTAGACCTCTCCTTGAAAATCAGAAGGACTTTGCCAACTTTACCAACTTTAACTAGTTTAAAAATATAAATCAATAATGTTTATCCAAATTTTATTTAGGACAAAGGGTCAAAAACACCCTCTAACTATTTGTCAGAGAGCGAGTCAGCCCTTTAAATATTTTTGTTGTTAAATCGACCCTTGACGTTTTTAAAAGTGGACCAATACGACCCTTCTGTCAACTCTGTTTATTTCAATCGTTAACATTCCGTTGATGATTGAGAAATCTGTTAGTGGGACTGTTAAATTGATATTTAGTATCAAATAATGGTGAGAAACCGTAATTTCTAATATTAAAACTCTATAATCTCTCTTTTTTTTTCTTTAAAATCATCCATATTGCAAGAATCAAAATCAAAAGAAAAATCAGATTTGTTGGAAATCAAAAATGGCTTCATCTTCTTACTCCACTGCATCTTCCACCATGAATCACGAAGCAAGGCAGAATGAAGAAAATGAAGCCCCTAGGTGTCGATGTCGTGAGCTAGCTTATTTGTTTACCTCTTGGAAAGAAACAAATCCTAGGAGAAGATTCTATGGCTGTCGAAATTATAATGCAAGTGAATAACTTAATTTTGATGAATATCGTGATTATTGATTTGTTAAAATAGTGACTGGTTGTTTGTGTGGCTAAAGAAGAAAGGGAGCTAATAATAAGTATTTCTCTCATTGTTTATTGAATAATAGGAAGGAGGATGTGATTTCTTTCGTTGGGTGGACCCTGCAATGCCTCCTAAGGCAAAGGTACTGTTAAATGAGTTGCACAGTGAAAGAATTTTGTTAAAGAGGGAGAATAGAAGGTTACTGAATCATGAAGTTTTAGAAGAAGAGAGGGTTGTAATATATGAATTGGAAGAAAAGTTAAAGAGGGTGGCCTTGGAAAACGAAAGGTTGGAAGAAGAAGTTGATGCAACTAAAAAAGGGAAAAATATATAAATTGTTATTTTGTATTTCTTGGGTTCTATTTATTCTGATGTTGATGACTGGAAATAATTGAGAAATGGTTTGTAGGTGGCTAGTTAATTTGTTAGTGACTGGTTATTTTGAGTAGGTTAATTTGTAAGTGGCTGGTGAATTTGTAGGTTGGTACTGGTTTGTAGGGAATGGACAATGTAATTGAAAATGAGATGTATGAAAAATGAAAGCATTTGTATATGACAACCTTTGTAAGTTTTACCTGAATTAATGAAAAATTGGCAAGTTGAACCTGTTTACAGAAAGAATATATTGTGGCAACTTGAAGCTATTCACATAAAGGAATGATCATAAATAAAATAATGAGCAAAAGCTTGAAACAAATTGTAAACATGTTGAAAATGACCATTTTCATAAATACAGGCCAAACTGACCAACAACTAGGAGATAAATAAACCTGTTTATAGCTCACACCATAATAAACCAATTGCAAACATAAAGTGAGCACTTTGTGCACAGCATAACAAAAAGCTAAGATCAAAGTGATCAAACCTACATACACCTGTTTCTAGCTGCATAAACATGTTTATAGCTTACATGGTATCAAACCATTAGCAAATATAAATTGAGCTTTGTGCATAGCACAACAAAAACCAATAATAGTGCCTATGGAACTTGATGCCATGTTCATATCAAGTTACATAGGAACTTGATTGCATCCAAAAAAAATACCTAATAGTATGTATATTACATCCAAAAGTCTTAGATTCAACAAAAAAAGTATTATGTTCAGAATGCTGCAAAACCATCAAGGTTATCAGCATTTTGAGAATCTACAAAAGCATCCAAATTTGTAACAGATGTTTGATTGGCCTCGGCAACACTAATATTGGTGGCAGTGCTTGATTCACCAACTTTGGACCTCTTGGTAGCTCTCTTTCCAATTAAATGATGCCTTTCCGCTTCCAATTGTCAAGTTGTTATTGCTGCAGTACCTCTCCAAGACATATCTGAAGTGGCTTTAAAACCTAAGTCTGATGGACCAGAGCCTTCTTCTTGAAATTTGATCTTTCTCTTTGACTG
Source organism: Bocquillonia castaneifolia (assembly GCA_948193215.1). Classification (NCBI taxonomy): domain Eukaryota; kingdom Viridiplantae; phylum Streptophyta; class Magnoliopsida; order Malpighiales; family Euphorbiaceae; genus Bocquillonia; species Bocquillonia castaneifolia. Next base: position 2,896 of record CANYLF010460278.1, read on the forward strand.
TTGGCTCCCTTAAACTTGTTGAATTCTCGTTGATGTTCTCTTTCTCAATGCATATCTAAAAGAGCACTCATCAATGTGTGATTGAGCTGAAGAATTGGATGGTGGTGGAGCAACTTCATATGATAAGGTCATTGATGTCTGCCACAAAGTTGTCATTATTAAATAACCTAAAAATAAATGAAAGCATAACTGAAATTTGTTAAATGAAGAAAATGATAAGTACATACATTAAAATTGGTCCCTCCAGTGTCATTTATAGTTATGCCCACTTCCTTGTTCTGTTTCTTGGTTTTGGCATAATTTCTTACGAATGTCTGTCTTACTTTTTTTGATTGGCCACTCCTAGCATTCTTAGTTAGAGCATGCTAATTCAAAAACAAGTACATGTAAGCATTTAGTAACTATATTTAAGTAAAAAAAATTGAAAACATTTATGAAAAAAGCATTTAGTAAGCATTCGTACTTGTGACCGCTGAGATGCTTGAATTGGTTCTGATTCAGCTCCCATGGCAGCTCCAACATTGGTGTTATCAGCTTGAGATTCAAAGAATTGAGGAGGTGGTTGTTCAGTTGGGATTTCTGTTGTGGAATATTCAGTCAGTTGGGATTTCTGTTGTGGAATATTCAGGTACTACTGGAAATTGTTGTTGAACTTGAGGTTGTGTTTCAACTGGGTTTGCAGCTGATAATGACTATCCCTTATTCTTGCAAGTCTTCTTATTGTGTCCAATTCCCTTACATATGATGCATTTAACCAAGTCCCATTTCTTTGACATTTTACGTGCAACAGAAACTTTCTTTGTTTCATGTTTGTCTTTACTCTGTTTTCCTTGGTCCTGCCAGGTTGATTCTTCATAATGGGAGGCTCAATAGCTGTATATTCATCACATCTCCAGAACTTATATCCCCTCACAGGTTGTATAGCATCTTGCAAAATTGATCTTATTATAACAGTTGTAGATGTAATTCCTTGGGTCCTGTTTCAAAGAAAGCACAGCAGTAATACCATGAGGACATGGAATTCCTATTATATCCCAAGACCTACATGTGCATGACCTTATATCAAGCAAGACAGTGTCCTGGTCATCTCCATGGGCTATTTCAAAAGCACCATCACCATTAAACAAAATATTACACTCTGTGCTAATGATGAAATTGCATCATATGCTTCCATACATTTAGGTGAGAAGTTAGTCTTCCATTTATCAGCTGCATGTTTGTACTCCACCATTCTGCGCATAATCTTCTTCCTTATTCCTTCAAGCAAGCTTATGATGCTCATATCTCTCACATTATTAATCCAAGAATTGAAGTTCTCTAAAACATTGTTGTCCACCATAGCAGATTTACATCTTGCACTCACATATGCTTTGGACCAGCACTATGGACTATACTTAAGCAAGTCTGTCACAGCTTTCTCACCATGTTCTTCAGCCATAATCTTCAAGTTTGCCTTCAGTTCTTCCTCATATGTGCACTATGCACATGCCTAGAATTTTTCTTTCAATTCACTTCCTCTCCAATTTTTGCTCCAATTGGCATAGATATGCCTTGTACAAAAGCTATGTTCTGCCTCAGGAAGAGATTCTACCACAGCAGGTAATAGACCCTTGGGAAAGAAATTACAGTTAACAAAAACCAGTGAAAGTATGTGACAATAAGAAAAAGGCATCCACAACATCAATATCTAAGCACTAACAATATGCATAATTAATTGTAATAGCAAGTAAAAAGCACTAAGTTAATGAACACAAAAATTAAAAAAACCACCACTCAACTTTAAGCACCAACAGTGTGCAGTAGTAAGTGTAACAGCAAGTAAAAATCACTAAGTTAATGAACACAAAAATTAGCAAAACCAGCACTCAACTTTAACCACTAACAGTAACAGCAACAGTACCAGCAATATTATGCAACATTATACACTTTTTTTAAGGAAAATTAAGTTGATCCGCATAAAAAATTATTAACAGCAGCAGTAAACTCTAACAGTAGTAACAGTAACAAGTAAAAGCAGCAACAAGTAAAAGGTAAAAGGTAAAAGGTATAAACAGTACCATCAACAATATGCACTAGGTTTCCAATGAAAAGCAGCAACAAGTAAAAGGTAAAAGGCAGAAACAACAAGTACTAACCTTTTGCATATCACTGGCAATTTTCAGGCCAAAACCATTTCTCAGATGAAGCACTTAGATTAACCACTCTATAAACCAACGCCAATTAGTTTTGTTATCCACATCCACAATGGCCCAAGCAATAGGAAACATCCTATTATTTCCATCTTTACCAATTGCACAAAGAAGTTGGCTTTTGGTCACAAATTTGAGAAAGCAGCCATCCATGTGAATAATAGTCATGCATCCATTAAGCCAGCCTTTTTTACATGCATCAAAGCATACAAACATCCTCCAAAATATTCTTTTTCCTTCTTCCAAAATATGCAGTCTCCGGAGCTAGCTGAATCTCACATGTTGTCCCTGGATTACTCCTTTTAATTTCAGTTGCATATGCTTCAAGCCTCTGAAATTCTGTCTTATAATTGGTGGAGACTACTGCCATTACTTTTTTTTTTGCCCTCTTACATTTTGAAATACAAACATTAACTCTTAACTCCTCTTTTGCAATCTATTTTAACTCTTTAAGCTTTAAGTTAGGGTTATATTTCAACTTATTCTTAAAGTAGACAGCTAAGAATATTGTACTTGCTCTTGGATTATCAAAAGTTCTTCTACACACATGCTCTTCATTCAATGTTTTAATCACCAATCTTTCTTTTGGTACTTATCTACTCACTAACATAATAAAAGGACATTCAGGCTTACACCTCACCTTGATCCTATGAGATTCATTCTTCAAATACGTCAAGTGTTCGCTCAAAGCTTTTGAGTATTTTGCTATAGCTTTCCTAACCTCAACTTCATTTAGAAAGCTCATTCCCAACTTAAGCACATGTGGAAACTTTGGATCATATCTGCAATAATTACTTTTCCTTCTCACCACTTCATCTTCATCTGAATCAATTGAATTTCTAATCTCATAGGATTCGAGATCATCAGAAGAGAAGTACTCACTATCATTATTGCCTTCATAGTCACTTTTAGAAGAATCATCACCCTGATGTTGTCTTGCCCTAATATTAGCTTCATTAAAAGCAGGTTCCTTTGCCACATTTTTTTCTCTTTCAATATCTTCAACAATTTCTCTCCTAAAGTTTTCTAACTCTTCATCAACTGGTTGTTTTCCCTTTCTTTTTTCTTCCCTTGCCCTTTGTACTTCTGCCAGCTCTTCAGCATCCTCATTAGTGTGCATAGCTTGATCATGATGATGCTCTTCAAATAAATCATCATCATTTAACACTTCCCCAATACATTCATCAACTCCACCTCTACCAACATCATTATTTCTATCCCCATTAGCTGCTACATCCCCAACACCACCAACCTCATTTCCAGCCCCTCCACTGTCATTTCCAGCCCCAACAACAGCATTTTCAGCCCCTCCATTGTCATTTACAACCCCAACATCACCATCAGCTACTGCATTCTAAGGTAGTTGCAACTCCAAGGGCTGGAATATTGGCTCATCCACATCATGATCAACATAAATATCAATTTACATGTTATCCTCATCACATTTCAAAATCCTTAATATATCAGCATCAGTCTCAACAAGAAATAACCCGTCTTGCAAAGGCTTGCCCGGTTCTAGCATAGACAGCCTTGTTACATTTGGGAAACCTAAATCTTCTATATATTTCAGCCTTATATCCCTAACATTTAAGTAATCCGGGTCAAATCCATTCACCATCTCAATATTCCCATTCACATACATTAGGTTATCATCTTCCATTACCCATGTGCCCCCAAACTGGAAGCATACATCAATATGCATTGCCATAATCTGTCAACATAAAGTATAAACCATAAGTTCACATGCTTGATTTCATTTATTTAATATTTCACACAATTAAATTATTAATAAAGCATTCTTATAATAACCTATGAGCTGTACATATGTCGATTTTGTTGATTAAAACTCAATATAGAAATCCCCAAATCTGAAAACCCTAACTTTTTCACATTTAACAATATTCAATCAATCAAAAGAACAATATAATACACTATAACAACACACATTACAAGAATGGACTTTAGTATATGTTAATTCTTTATTATTTCAATTAATTATTAAAATCCCCAAATCTTAAAACCCTAACTTTTTCACATTTAACATTATTCAATCAATTAAAAGAGCAATATAATACACTATAACATCACACATTACAACAATGAACTTTAATATATAATTATTCTTTATTATTTCAACCGATTATTAAAATCCCAAATCTATAAACCCTAATTTTTTTTTCCATATTCAATGACATACGGTCAAACACATATTCAAGTAGAATAGAAAAATAAAGGAAAACGACATTACAATAACTAGTAAATGAAAAAGAAATCTCAAATGGTATTAATATACACACCTCTTTTATGGCAGAGAATTTCCAACTACCGTCACTATCAAAAGAAGACCCCTAAAGTTAATGCAACTCCACCATGTTAATGCAACCCCACCATTTTTAGTACTACAGTTATTTGTTTATTAGAAAAAGAAAAGGTAAGAGAGAAAAGGTTAAAGCTTTTTTGTGTTTTCTCCTTTCTTTTAACCTACAGCTTACTTTCTCACTTTCTCTCTCTTCATAAAGAAGGGCTCTAAATATTAACCCTAGTATGTTGTCATTTTCACGCTCAATTAATGCTCTAACGTGCCATGTCTACAAAGTTAACAGAGGGAAATAAACAGAGTTGACAGAAGGGTCATATTGGTCCACTTTTAAAAAGTCAAGGATAGATTTGACAACAAAAATATTTAAAGGGCTGACTCGCTCTCTGACAAATAGTTGGAGGGTGTTTTTGGACCTTTTGCCTTTTATTTAAAATCCTATCAGATTTATTATTTAAAAATTTAAATATAACAATTATAAATTTCTTTTTATCTCAGTATTTTACTCTTACCAAAACACCAATTACTCATCTTTATATAGATCTTAATATTTTATTTTATTCAAACAAACACACTAAAAAAAAAGGCAAAAGGCCAAAAAAAGTCCTTTAACTATTTGTCAGAGAGCTAAAAAATCTCTAAACTAATTTTTTTGGGCACATCACCCCTTAACGTTTAAAATCGTGGCACAAATTGATCCTTTTGTTAAGCCCCTCTATTTTTTCCTTTCACAGTCGTTAAGTTGCCAAAAAAAAGGCAAAAGGGCTAGATAAGCCCTTAAACTTTTGGCCAAAATTTTTTTAGGCCCTTTAACTTAATAAAATTTCTTACAATTAAAATTAATGATAAATTAAATTAGAAAGAATTTCTCAATTATAAAACATAAAATTTCACATAAAATTTATGATAAATTAAATATACAATTTGTTATATTAAATAGGTAAAAGGTACAAAAACACCCTTCACCTATTTGTCAGTGAGCGATTCAGCCCTCTAACTATTTTAGTTGTCAAATCAACCCCTGATGTTTTCAAAGGTGAAACAAAAAGCCCCTTCTATTAACTCCGTTTAAGAGAACCCCTTAACTTTCTGTTAACACCACATTTTCATGCCATTTGAGGAGAATATCATCATCACCACTATCAACACCACCACCACATACACCATTTCCCTCCCTTCTAAAATTAACCACACCAAAGAACCCATTAAAGCAATACATTTTTATACTTTGCCACATATTGCAAGTTAGATCTTCCTCATTTCCCAAGCACATCCTTCCCATCCATTTTATTTGTTCACAAAACCCGAAAAGAACACAACTTTAATCACTCAACTACAAAATCCAACCAAAATAATCAACACCCATTATTCTAAATGACAAAGATGTTAGCTATCAGTAGTCCTCGTAGCAAACCAGCAACAACAGGCCAGCTCAAAGCATCCCCAATGGATATTGTAACTTTTTATGCTAAATTTAGCATAAAAAATAACAAAATGACATATTTAGAATGGAATTTAAGTTTTATATCTAATGCAAAATGCTAAAAGTAGTTGTATAATTAAATATTATAGTAACTACCTTAATTAATTTAGGTATTGCTATGAATGAAAAAAATAGAAATAATTAGTGAAAAAAGAAAGATAAGAAAAAATGTTAAAAGGGAAAGAAAAAAACATTAAAAATGGAAATAAGGAGTCAAAATAATAAATACACTCAAATCAATCCTGATACTCTGTAATTAAATATGGAATAATCATTAAATGCTAAAATTTGGCATATGCTATATTTGGTGTCAAATTTAGCACCAAGTATAGCATATGCTAAATTTGACACAATATTTAGTACTGCATTGGAGTCAAATTTTGAGACTCAATGCCAAACTATAGCATTAGCACTCCTTTTTAGCATTGCATTGGGGATGTGTCAGTGCTTGTTATAATTTAAAAATTTTGAAAGCTGCATTATATGATAAATGGGCACAAGTGTAGAGAAAGAGAAACAAGAGGATCCAACAGCAAAGGAATTGTACTCTTTTTAATAGGCTAAATTTCGTTTTTATAACTCAGATTAGAAATAAAAATTAAATGGAGTAAAACTTTAGTAAGTAAATAGGATATGCCCAAGTCTACTTGGACCTTTATTTTTATGATATTCCAGGTCTTTCCACTTCAATTTGGTTGAAGTTCCATGTTGTACACGCAATCCATGTGGTACACGCACTGCCATATATTTATGGGAGTGATCTGTTTACATTGCCCTTGGTTGTATTCACACATAGGGGTGTCGTGCTTCTCAATTCATAGTAGAAGTTGCAGCGGAGTAAGATGATAAAGCCATTTGCGATTCTTTTCAATGTATAAATCTTTTTTTTTTTATTTAGAGATTATGTATTTTTAGAATTAGGGATTAGGGTTTTATTTCTCCAACTAAATACCAATTTAAAGAGTTCCACTAACATATTTTTCAACCATCAACGGATGGTTAATGAAGAAAACAAACGGAGCTGAAGGAAGGGGCTTTTTGCTCCACTTTTGAAAACGTTAAGAGTCGATTTGACAACAAAAATAATTGGAGGGCTGAATCGCACTCTGACAAATAGGTGAAGGGTGTTTTTATACCTTTTGCCTATTAAATATGTTGTAATTGATACATTTTTATTTAGTATAAATTAATCTAATAATATGATATTTTATTATGCTTTTTAAATTAATTTTATTCTACTAAATAAAAAATATATAATTACAATATTAGAAAAGTTTAAAATATAAATTTTTTAAATTTATTCTACTGACTAAAACATATAAAATAATAATACTAAAAAATATAAAAATTTCAGTAGTTTTATTTTTTGGTTGAAGGGTGTAAGTGTATCAACTTTTTTTGACTTTGAAGACCTGGTTGGCCAAAAGTTTAAGGGCTTAACTGGCCCTTTTGCCTTTTTTTGGCAACTTAGCAGCTATGAAAGAAGAAAATGGAGGGGTGTTAACAGAAAGGCCAATTTATGCAACGCTTTTAAACGTTAAGGGGTGATGTGCCAAAAAAATTAGTTCAACGATTTTTTAGCTCCTTGACAAATAGTTAAAGGGCTTTTTTGACCCTTTTGCCAAAAAAAATATTACGTTTTCTTCTTCCATCAAGTTTTTCTATGAATATGACAGGTAACAAAATTTCTCTATCATATTTATTCATACATTAAACTGCATTTAAATATTTTTATCGATTTTTAAATTCTTCCATATATGTATGGGTTTGAATGATTCGATTTGATTACATCACATTGGCTTTATCTGGCTCAAATTTCCACATCGTATTACTACTATTAATCCTTTGT